>MU227948.1:813219-825859 GCA_018584345.1 Thuja plicata | reverse complement strand
GAAAAGGAAGAAGGATGAGAATCCTTGTATCACTGGTTATTATTATGTTAATAACTATGGTTTGCATGGTAATATCTTGTTTATGGTTATGCTTGATCATCAACAAGATTATTCATAAGTTGGTTCAGTAAAGATATATAACTAATCAGTGTCCACAATAACAAATACTATGATAACAGTAATCTTTAAAGGTAAAACCTGCCTGAGCATTTGTGGAGCTCAAAAACGAAGAAGGACCTTATCCAGTCCTTAGCAATTAGGCTTTTCTTGTCTCTGAATCAGGAGTAAAAGGTACAAGATTCACATAGACATTTCAAGTATTGTGGTTCATACAAGAAAAATCCCTAACAGGATGGATATATAGAAGGATGGGGAGATGGACAGTGGATATGATAGGGTCGCAAGGGATATGTCACCAAGGAATAAAATGCCCCAACTTAGGATATGTCATGCATGATGAGGTTTTAGGAGGGGGGTAGTAGGATGGAAGATAGGGTGAAAAGAGGATGAGGAAGGTAGATGGAGGCTAGGATAATAGGTGGATTGAGAAGATATAGGCCTTTGGAGGGTTTATATGAATTAGAGGAAGGATGGGTGGACAAATGGATAGATAAATAACAGATTTTATGGGGATAAAGATGCCAAGAGGTGTCCAGAGCATGTCTACATCATGGCTTGTATTTTTTTCAAGAGCCAAAGGAGGATGAAGGAAGCGAAATGGATAAGATACGATAGGTATGGTAGGTGGATGAGATGGAGGAAGGGATTGAAACATAGCTAGAAGAGCTTGTCCCTAAGTATGAAGAACAATTGGATGGGGGATTACATGCAACACCTGTTTGCCAGGTTTTCATCATGGTACTTGTCCAAGGCACCTATTTGTTGAGTTTTCACCATTGGATGAATTTTTTTCTCTTTACTTTTTTTTTTTTTACTTTTATGAATTTTTGACTTTTTATAATTTTTGGGAAATTTTGGGAGGGAGATATGGATGAAATGATTACAAGGAGGTGGATGGAAGACTCAGAGGACTCAAGCATCAATTTTTGTATCAAGGTAGTAGGAGACCATTTAGAGTGATTACCAGATGTTGGTACAACCTTATTTAGGATAGGTGGCTTATGCTAAGGCAAGGATGAGATTGTTATAATGGGGGATATATGTGGGGTAAGGGATATTATGGTAGGAAGTGTTTGGATGGAACGAAGAGAAGTGAGTGTGATAGGGGGATATTGTCAAGATCAACATTGGCACATGTTGGGGATGTGGAAAGAGTGGATGGGAAGTGGATGGTAGATGTAGATATGATGGAGGAGTTATGATAGGTGGTTTTGGGACATAAGGGCCCAAAATGGATTTAGGAGACGAAGGGGAAGAATGCTTAGCTGGTGGATTATAAAATTTGGATGCCATTGTGGATTCTTCCTATAGATGCATTACTTATTTTTTTCTCTGGGATCCATGTAGTTTTTGATTTTGCTTTGGTGGGCCTTTGTGGCCTTTGAAATGCAGTGCATTTTCTGATTGGATTTTTATTTTCTTGAGCATGTAGTTTAGAGTGGACATGAAAATATTTAGCTTTTTAAGGATCTTTTTCTTTATGCATTTTTGATGTGGCATCCAAATTATTGCAAGTAATATTGGAAGGAATAGGATTTGTCATATGAGATGGAGGAAATATGGATGGAGTGATAGTGGGAGGATGGAGGATGGGGGATGGAGGATGGTGTGTGTGGGTATGTGCCTTTGTTGATCTTGATCAAGAATGTATGAGATGGGATTTTTAATATGGGATTGGTGGATGAAGGAATGAGTAGGATAAGATGGGGGAGGATAGTTGGGGATATAAGGGCCCAAAATGGATTTAGTATGTGGAGGATATGCAATGGTGGATTTTGGGATATAGGGACCCAAAATAGATTTAGATGATGAAGGATGCACATGGTAGGTTGTCTTGGGTTGCAATGATGGAGGAGGGGGGATGGTGGTAAGTGTTTTGGATGAACGATGAGAAGATGTAATTTTGGGTTTGGAAGTATGCTTGGATTTTGTATTGGTTGTACCAACATTTTTGGATGAAATGTCGCAGGATTTGTAACCAAGACCATGTGATCGTGGATGTTCTTTGGCATGGATGGGCTCCAGGGTACCTTGCTCATGGAGGCCTAAGCCTTTACCTTGATAATTCATTTTCTTGAGCATTCAAGCTAAGATAGGATACTTCATACTTAGGGAACAAGATGTGAGTCCATTATTAGGTGGAGTGTAGGTGGTGGATATGGAATTTATTTCTTCAACTACAAGTGGACCACCATGGATGAATGTAAATGAACCAAGGGGATATAGTGATGGTGGTGGGATAATTTTGATTGGAGGAGGTAAAGGATCATGAATTGGAGGGGATGGGATGCTAAGATATGGATTTGGATGGGAGGATGGTAATGGATCTTGATTTGGAGTGGTGAAAAGATAGGATATTTCTTTACAAGAGGGGATGATAATAGGTAATGAGATGGAGGAAGTGGGATTGTAAGGTCATAATGTGGAGGGGAGGATGGAAATGGATCTTGAGATGGAGTGAGGGGAGTGATAGGATTTGAAGGTGTGCTAATGGATATTTGGACATGCTATGGGAAAAGCTCTTGACATGATCAAATTGGTGTAGATGGTGTGATGGGGGATGAATGGATAAACTCTTCAAATGGAACAGATGGAAGGATGGGAGATTCTTTGATTGGGATGGATAGATAGATGAGGGACTCACGGGGCTCATTAGATTGGGTTTGGATAACCATAGGAGAAGATGGGGATTGGAGGTAGATAGAGTCAATATATGGGGGGTTTTCACTTGTGTTAAGAGGTGGAAGAGGATCAATAAATGGGGTTGATGAAAGAGGAATGATAGGTGTGGGAGGTAGAAGGGTCTCATCACTAAGGACCTCACATTATGGAGTGGGATGACATGATTCATCATCTTTAAGAGGTGGATTTTCTGACGGCTTCTTTGTGAAGCTCCTTGGAGACTTGTGTATTTGAAGCTGAGAGGGATGAGTAACATGCATGGATGGTGGTAAGCTAAGATAATCCAAATATGAAGGCATGGTAGTTTATTTTGAACCTGGTTGATGAAATGATGCCGAGGAAGTGGACGTGGATGATGACATGGATGGATATTTCACATAAGCAGGCGCAGAGGTGACTTGTGAATTATATTGACTAGGTGATGGGGGAGAGGTAGTGGAATGGGATATAGCACATGAGATAGACTGTGGGATGTAGGGAGATTGTGGAATGAGAGTTGTGGTAATGTAAGAAGGAATGAAAGATGGTTGACTGAGATAAGATCGTGTAGATGAAGGTGGATTAGAATAGGATGGTGTGGATGGGGGACTGGGGTAGGGATAAGTAGATGGAGGAGTGGGGTAGGATAGTGTGGATGGTGGGTTTGGGATGGTTGAGGGATTATGATATTGGATTTCTAGATTAGTGTTGACTAGAGGCCTAGGTGTATGGGTTGAAGGATAGTGGGAAGATGGATTTAGACTAGGGGTGAAGGTGAGAGTGTTGTCATGCAAAGATGGAGATTGGGATATGACTATGGGGGAATATACAGGCATGAATGTTGTATAAGGAGGATATTAGGTTGTGATATAGGAGGGAGATATGGATGGATGGTCCAATGGATTTACCTTGTCAAAGGTATGATAGGAATTGCTAGTGGATATGCATGGAGGCATGATTGGAGAGTTTGGAGGAATGACCAGATACTGGAGGATGCTAGGAGAAAGCTTGCTAAGGTTTGCAATATACTCCTTATGGTTTACAAGACTCTCATCAAAATTAGAATGGGGTGGTGTGGAAGAAAAGGAAGGATGACCAAACTCATCATAGTAGAAATGTGACATAATGATTAGCTCATGAGTTTGATAGGGATGAAGGATGTAGATGGATGACATACAAAAGCTCAAATTAGGATGAATAATAAGCTCATAATATGATGGGAATCAAGCTCGGATTAGGAGGAAGGAATAAATCCAAAGAGGATGGAAAGGTGATGATAGATATGGATGTTGTGGGCAAAAAATTATCTAGGAAATACTATAATTGGATGATGGTGACAGTTGAGTGAAAGATAACGAGGGTGTGCTAAGCTAAAGTATTTTATGATGCTCGGACGTGAGTTGAAACACCTAGTGCTGATTGGATTGGATTATATAGTAGCTGTAGAACACACTGATGGTCCTAGGATACAAGATGATTGAAGTAAATCAAACCTCTTGATCAAGGTGATATGACAATGACGAAGGACAAACAACTCTAAACAAGACTAGTTTGAAGATGAGCTATGAGATGATGTCGAATGAGGATGTAAGTGTGGCAACTCAAGGATGCAGGGTTAAGCAGAAAAATGATTTGACTTGGTTGATAAGGATCTTGGATTTTGAATCAGATAATGTTGAAGAATATCTAAGCAATGCAATATGGAGGATGTGGATGATGTGAAACCAACGTAGACATAAATAGCCACAAGACTCTTTTACCAAAGGTAGATGGCTTGTGAACCAAAGGATGATGCTGACAGGATGTGTTGATTTGAAAAGATGTGGATGAGATAGATCTAGCGAGGTATAAAGATGTATATGTGGGGACAATGAACCAGTTGAAGAATAGGCACAACCACAACACAACAAATCCAAGGCTTCACAGAGCGTATTTATAGAACGATGGATCTGGGATTTTATAAAGTGTATATGTGGAACGCTGGATCTTCAGTTTGACAGAGCGTATTTGTAGGATAATAGATATCAAATCTGTTGAACAGACCAACAAATCTATTGAACAACATGAATAGTGACTACGCTAAGTATGTTCAATACTGCCAAAGGAAGACGCACATCTGCACAACATCTGAGTGTATTTGGGGAAATTGGTATGCCGACTGATAGTAAGTTGAACTGACTTTGTTTTGGAAAAAGATATGTGATACAAACACAAGAACAAATTTTGTAACCAAAAGCACATGTAAAACTCAAGGCAAAAGGGGTACTATTTGTTGAATCCCCACTTGGAATAAATTCCAACTGCGCTTATTTAAAGCGGATAACTTAGAAGCTTGGAGGCACAGGCTTTTCCTTTGTGCACTCACTTCTCAAGCACACAAAGCTTTGAATTCCAAGGGTCATCAATTCCCAAGGAACTGTTATCTCTACTATGAATAACAAAAGTTTGGGGCATCTTAGTCGGTCTTTGAACTTTCGCACCAACAAATATGGGATTTTGGAAAACTAGACAAATGGTTTTTAGTAAGGGTATTTGTTCAGGTTGCTATACTCAAACAATATTCCTGGTTAAGGGGCCTCTCCCAGTCCTTTCAAAATAAGGTGTTTATGTCTTGTAGTGTAGGATTTTAACGCATCACAAGGATACTGTAGGAAATTTTTGCTGGTATAACAAACTCACACCTGTTGATTGTGACTTTTATCACAACCATATATTTAATATAGTGGTTTGGAAATGCTTGGCGTTAGCCATTACCGCTTGGGTCATTCCCTCTCACCTAGCCTTATAGGTTGTTGGGGAGGCAAGCCCTCTAAAGAAATAGAAACGTGCCTATCGCACAAAACACATCAAGCAAAGCTTTGTTCATTTTAGCACTAAATGAGGGGTTCCTATGCTAAAAAGATACATAATTCATTGATTAATTAGTTTGTTATGAAAATAATCCCCTTTCATTGACGATCCTGCAAACACACATGTTAATGTTTATGGGGTCTTTAATAGATGAAAGAAGCCTTCTTTCTCAGTAGGATAAACAACAAGTGTTAGCAGATTAGCAAAATCAAGTGATGAAATAAGTCTGGAAAAATAATAATTTAAAATAGCTTATCTGTTGGATGATAGGGCGAATATGCTATTTCACATAACGATTCCGTAGGATGATGTATATGTTCTTTCACAAAGAAATTTTGTAGAACGATGAATCTGTTGTTTCATAGAGCGATTCCACAGAATAATGAATTTGCTAATCAATGATTTTGTTGATCGACAAATCTACTGATCGACAATTATGCTAATATGTGAATCTGCTAATCGATGATTCTAATGATCGGCGAACCTGTTGTTTCACAGAGTGATTTTTTTGAATGACATATTTGTTGTTTAACAAAGTGATTCTACAGAAAATCTGAAAAATGTTATTTTTCATTTTCGATGATTCTGCTGATTGGCAAACTTTTCAAGGCGAATCTGTTGTTTCATTTATAAAAGCCCCCAAAACCTGCAAGTGTTAGAAAGTGCAGAGTGCCAAAAATGTTAGTTGTGAACCCATGAAGTGGGTCCCACCAGGCGTGCCTAAAAGGTGTGTAGAGAAATGTGTGCAAAGGAATGTCGTTAACTATTAAATACACTCAGAACACAAAAGCAATTCAACAATCAAGATAAGACATAAAGAGACAATAAAACAAATAGGAAAGCAAACCAGCTAAGACCCTGTTGTAGCCTCTTTGTTGCAACGATTTGTCCAAGATGTTGTGATTGTATGTATGATCATGTTTTTGACAGCATAATAGCATCAAAGTGCTTCATATTTGCTCAAGCTTGGGGGAAGAACCTGTAAGAGGGATTCAAAGCATTTTCACAAGTGTGGCTAAGTTTCTCTCAGAAATGCATGAGTTTGCATAATGAGAGAGTAGAAAGTGATTTCAAGGATTTTTGGATTCAAATATGATAATGGAGTGGGATCAAATGATGAGTTCACAAGGATAATGGATGGATAAAATATATAGATCTTGAATTGGAGGCAAATGGGAGGATTTTATATAGGAGAGTTGAGGAGGTGAAGGCTATCCTCCATTAATGAGGGGTGACTAGATGTCAACCTCTGTGTGGTTGAAGGATGGGGAAATAGTTGCCATAAATGACACTTATCTCTCAAAATGCCCCTAAGTCCAAGCATTGATGAAGGGCCTTAAAGGATCTTTAGGTGAGGATTGGGATGAAAGAAGCAACGTTGGACTTTTCTTCTCTAATCCTCACACTTAGGAATGTGCAAATGATTAGATGGGGATTAGGCTAATGAGCTAGGTTAATTAGGAGGAAAGTGGGTAGGCCAGGATTTTGCAAGTGGATGGGGATTAGGAGGGGATAGGGATTAATTAGATAGATAGAGTATTTATCTAATTAAGACGTGATTAGGAATGCAAGTGGGAAAGTAGGAGAATGTAAGTGGATGAGAGGATATGAATTTGAATTTTGATTTATTTTAATTCAATTAGAGGAAAGGGGATATTTATTTAAACAAGGTTTATTTAATTAAATAGATTTGGGAATTATATAAATTAGATTAATTAATTTATCTAGAGGGATTGGGAAAAGGGGGAAATTAATTAAACAGATAAACTATTTAATTAATACAGTGACTATAGAGGAATAGGTACTAACTATTTAATTAAACATAAATATACATTTAATTAAATAGGATAGGGACGTTAGATAAATTAAATAAACTAATTTATCTAAGACTATGGAAGATGAGTAATTGATTAAATGAATTAATTATGTTTCATATTTGGGTGTCTACACTTACTTACCACAATGTCCCATTATCATATTCAAACACTCCATCCATTTCACGTAACATTCAACATCATTCATTATACAACATTTCTAATACCAACATATCCATTGAATTGGCCATTAAACATCTTGCCCAATATGTTTTATCCTTAAAACAACAACCTTCTTCCATAACCCAATCCAAATATAACATTCTACTTGTGACATTGCTAGCCCACTATCACATGATATCATTTGTGCCATTAACCCTCAATTCACGAAAATACCTACCTTGGAGACATACAAGAGAAAAGGTGATCCATTGACTCATGTTAAAATATTTCAAACCTTGTGTAGTGAATGATCATAGAATTATGACTAAATTATTTACTAGGACATTTGGAGATAAGGCCTTACAATGTTTTTTTTCTTTACCTCCTTATTCCATTGAATCATTTAAAAAACTTGATAATGATTTTATTCAACAATTTTAAAATAATATTGGTACTCAATTTTTTAAAACTAATTTGATTCATTGTAAGCAAGGTGTTAAGGAAAAAGTGGCTCATTTTATGGTAGATTAAAATATTTGCATACTCAATTTTTTTTTATCTTGTGCCTGATATGAATGTTCAAAGAATTATAATTTATAGTTTATAAAAATACATTAGAGATACTTTATTATTTTCTGAGTTTACGTATTTTACCCAATTGTGTGCACTGCATCATAATTATCATCTTCAGGTGTGGCACAGTCAAGGATGGAGGGAACTCAAAGAGATCTGTCCAATCCTTGTAGCATGAATCACACAACAAAAACAATGAGTAAAAAAAGTGAGATATATGCAAGATCAATCTTCCTTATTATCATCATAAAATCATCTACAATGGATATGCAACATGCAGTCATACATGCCAGGAATACAAGCCTTATTACAATCACAAATTCTTCTGAAATCCTTAGTATTTAGCTATAGGAAGATGCCCTATTCTTGTATCATCAACTACTATCAATTTAGTATCGAATTACTCCCTATTGGGAATAATAAAATATCTTATAAATCCTTCATAAGAATCAAGTCGGCCTAGAAATATCACATATCCCAATGAGAAAGAAAATGTAATACAAAATATAGGCTAGGACCCAAATCATCAGGATCTACTTCCACTGAAATAAATATGAATCACGATCCCTCAAGTAGGTCGACCACAAACATAATGTCATTGAGAAATGAGCTATTAAGCTTTTCCAATTGGGAAATTCCTTCACGAGATCGAAAAACACAAACTGACTGGAAAACATGAAGACCAATACATTCCCGCATAGAATTTGTAAGATCTCATGCATGAAGTAACCAAATGAAGTGCAAACCCAGGAGAAGGTTTAACATGATGCCACAAACTCGCTGTAAGGATCACAACTGCAAAAGATCTAAACTGAACGAATGCAGAAATAAAATTAGAGACTGATCAAATAGGAAAACAAAAAACAAATGTTTTTGGTTGATGCAAGATTGCCAAGATCCCAAGATGCTCCTGCATCAAGGTGAGCCAGTTTGATTCATCGACTATAATGACTCCAGTTGACAAGAGTGACACCTCTCAACAATCTTCCAATTATTTTTTTTGTAATGCCCCCACTAGAGAACCTAAGAGGACTGTCCTTCAATGGAATATTGGACTCCATTTTTCATGTCACTGAACCTCATGTATGCACTGCCTTCTATATATAGGTTATTCAAGATACTTTATTTCAATGTGAAGTTTAAACCACTACTATTAATCTTTATGACAATTATGATCTTTGGATATTATATCAAAGTTATCACTACCACTGCTATTCTCTAACATCAAGCTCACTGTACTATTTTAGTATGAATACTTCTGTTATCCCAGTGAATATTCTTTGCATATGGAAAATCATTATCTTTGACTATTCTTTGAGACATATTTCACCATTTCTTACTGTTGGGTTCATCTATGTCAAAATAATGAATTGTGTTCTCTTTTCTATGATAATGTGTCTCTCTTTCACATCTAAAGAACTACTACTCTTATTACCATTGTATACGATCCTTTGCCATGATGCATCCTCTTAGTAGTATAATCAATCTTAACACACTTGTTGATCATGTATCAACACATTTGACTTTGTAGCAACATTGATACTTGTCCACTGGTACAAATCATTAAATCTTTAAAAATAGAAAACATATTACCTTTTAATAATGGTCATGCTTTCAATGAATTGATCTTGTGCTCTTGTATGCTCTAACCATTTTTATTTGCTGAGGAAGATTCTAAACTGATAATGACACTGTAGTTATACCTTGATCTTAGTATCTATATTGTTATTTTTATAGAATTTTCAATACATATTTAATTTATAAACACAACTTTTTACTGATGAGATCATTGTCTTAAAACAATTATGGCATTCCTTTTTATTGATTACCATTCTATTCATTTTTTTGGTGACCTATAACCTCTTGAATCTTTATGTGTTCTATTATGGTAATGGTTCCTTTTTGACAATGTATCATATCTTTGGTCTTTCATCTTATCCTTGTATCAAGCATGCATATCTATGTTAGCTTGATGCTCTTGATCTTTCTCACTGTGAAACTATGTAACTTCTTGTATGTTATCTTCCTAGCAATAGTACCTTGGATCCTTGATACTTATGTCCTTTTACCATTTCATATTCCTATGACATCATAATGCATTCAATTGTATCTCTTAAAATCACTGTCTCTTGTGAATATTCCAATCATTTATCTGATGTTTGAACTTGCATCTTGATTGAATGCTTATCAATATCTTAACCTTGCACATATTTCACCTTTGTTGTGTTCATAACAAAAATACTATATTTTGGTATCATTGAAGCACCATTGTATAACTACCCATCATTAAGGCATTTATGTGATTGTTACCTATAGTTGCATATTTGCGGTCATGTAATTATGTAGCACTCTATGCCTCCATGTTGTCCTATAGTTATAATTATGTGTCATTCAATAGCATTATGGGATAAACCCTCGTGAGAGCCCATTTTCCCCAAATACTTAAACTCATTAAATGATGAATATGTACCTGTCGCTGCAGAATGAAACAAACTCGTTAAATAAAAATGATGAAGTTGAGATTTTATTTTCTTTTCTTTCCTTTTGATTTGTAACTGTTCATATTCAATATGAGAGTAGAAGATGAATGTGATATTGATTTCATGAGTCGGGACTTGAGGACCCAAGCTCTAACAAACATTTTCACTCTCCTTGCAGGTTCCCAAGATGCCTGCAACAACTAAAGCTTGAAGATGAAGCTGACAACTCTGCATTCAACTCAGATTCATCATTCTAGGAAATGATGGGTCCCATTTACTTCTTTATGCTTCTTTATTACACACATGATTGATTTTATGGTGTTCAATTACCTCCCAAGACTTGTGTGGGATGTGCACCTTACTGTTATAAATAAAGAATGTTTCTGATGCAAACATTTGTGTAGATTTCCCGTTCTTTTGAAACTTTTTGCATGTCATGATGTACATTTATTTATCAACATTTTATTTCAGTAATAACACAATGCACCTTTCACTTTCATTGCACAAGTTGTCCAAGCTCTACTTGTTTGAGCTGGAAGCAAAAAATAGGTAACATTTCTAGCGACATCTTAGGGGTGTTTTTCTACTAAACATAACAGACCAACTGCCTTATGCAAGTCCATTAGGCACAAAATCATTCTTCCTTGATCAAACTTAGAAAATAAAAACCTTCTCACTAATAAAAACAAACTAAACTAAAACTGAAACTGAAACCCACCACACCTTGCTAAAACTAAAAACTACTAACTAATGTGTATAGTCAGAAAATGGAAGCACTTCCATTTTTAGGCTGGTTTATCCTTCCGAGTGAGTGGTTTGGGGTCATGAAAAGCACCTTGATTGGGTTCCTGATCTTGACATGGCTTCCCCCTTGATCTGCCTTTCTGTCCACCATTTTCTGACCTGATTTTTGCATTCTAGGATACATACCTGTGTTTCTGGGATTCAGGGACAGGGTTGACCTTGGCCCTGACCTAGGATAGGGTCAACCTTAGCCTTGTCCTGGGACAGGGTTGACCTCGACCCTGTCCCAGGGTCCAAATCTTGGGAACTTTTGGTTTCCCGGATGTTGGTCCTCACAAAAAGTTTCCTCCCGCTTCCGGGTTAGCTGTTTCAGGTTTTGAAGCATGGATTCCTAAATTGTATTTAATATAGGTCCTCTCCCAGGGGTAAAGGCTTTAATGGTGATTTAATTATCCTATGTAGGCCTCCTTAGAATATTGTGCCCTAATTTCATATAAAAGGGAAGCTTTCTCTCTCATTTTCTCTAAGTCTTCGAATTCAAGCATTGAGCACAAGGAGTGGTGATCAAGCATCCTCAATTTACTTTCAAATGTGATTCAATCAAGCTAAGGAGAAAGATTTGAAGCAAGAATTCATCTATTCAAGCATCCATTTTCATGAAGGAGATCCATTGGAGGCCATTGAAGGATCCAAGCTACAAGGTGCCGTTTTGGTGATCTGTCCATCCATCCTCTTCCAAGCCCTTTTCAAGATCAAGAAACCATCCAAGACTTGGTGTTGGAGATTTATAAGTAATATATTGAAGAAATCCTACCATTCTACATTCCAAATTTTGAATCATACTTGTGGATTCACGGATTCGAATCCGCCACAAGGACTTTACAAGCAAGGTGAATTTGAGTTTTTACTTTGTTATCTTTATGCAATTTCAATTATACATTAAGGTTAATTCCAAAACTGGGGTTTGACCAAGTCAAACCCCTCCCCCACAACAAACAAACCTTTCCTTTTGTAGGTACAGGTTTGGGACTGTAGATCTGAGACCAGATCTGGATACCCTTTTCAGTTTTCTTTCGGACGATGCGAACAGGGACACTTTCAGATCTGTGTAAGACAGGGTTGGAATTTGTGGTACAGGGTTGACCTTTTTCATAAGATGACATCGGAATGGAAAAATATTTATGGGTTTTTTTTTTCTCTGTGTTCTAGTTTGGGATCAACCGTCAGATTTTCTAG
>MU227948.1:773871-797731 GCA_018584345.1 Thuja plicata | reverse complement strand
CATGACCTCTCATCGAAGTTGGTTCTCAAAGTATGAGGAGTTCGATGGTGGAAAGGTGTACCTAGGTGATGATTCTCACCTAGAGATAGTTGGATGAGGAAGAGTCACTATCAGATTCCCTAATGGATGAGTAAAGGGGATCAACGGGGTAATGCACATCTCAGGTTTGGCACAAAACCTACTATCTATAAGTTTGTTGAATGATGCAGGTGTGCAAGTTGTTTTTTCAAAAGATGGATGCAAGATGATTAAAGGAGCTATAGTGCTCGCGAAAGGTACTAGGAGAGGTACCCTGTTTCAGCTGGATGCTTGCACTTCACAGTGCAATAGTTCTTTTGTCTCAAGGAAGAGAGAAACAGTCACTTCATCTCCACCAACTGAACCAACAGTGAAGAAGTCTGTGGTAATGGGTTCTGATGGTAGTGCAACAAGTGTACCTAAGGGTGCTAACACTTTGGAAGGCAAACTTCCTGCAGAAAAGACAATGTTGTGGCATATGAGATTTGGCCACATTGGTGAGAATGGTCTCAGAACCCTGAAAAATAAAAACCTTGTTGAGGGGTTAAATGATTGTAGTCTCGAGTTCGACTTCTACAAACACTGTGTTTATGGTAAGCAAAATCGTGTTCAGTTTTACTCCAGTTCTCACAAGTCTTCTAGTATTTTGGATCTTATCCATTCGAATGTGTTTGGTCCTGTTAAAGTTCCTTCACTCTCCAAATCTGAATATTTTGTATCTTTTATAGATGATTATAGTAGAAGGACATGGATTTATTTCCTTAAAATCAAGACACATGTTTTCAGTCGGTTCAAGGAATTTAAAGCTCTCGTAGAGAATCAGACTGGTAAAAGAATTAAGTGTTTGAAAACTGACAATGGTGGTGAGTTTTGTTCGGCAAAGTTTGAATAGTTCTGTAAAGAATGATGGACCGAGAGGCATAAGACAACTCCTTATACCCCACAGCAAAATGGAGTTGCAGAAAGAATGAACAAGACATTGATGGAGAAGGCTAGGAGTATGCTTAGTGGAGCTGGCCTTGAACAAAGGTTTTGGGCTGAAGCTGTGGCCACTGCTTGCTATCATTCCCCATACTTTGAATTACCTTTATATGTATCTTCCAAATGGCACCGAGGATTTTATCTGAAATTCCCAACCCTAATATGTATACTTCCTTTCTCTCTTTATAGCTAAAGAGATTCATTACATAGTCACACAAGGATTTTAATTTTTTTGGGGAAGATCCTCCTATAGCTTTCAAACCTGAAAAGGGATTGATGCTCCTTGCTTTCCCGTAACCCAAAATTTGTCACTTTTATGTCAATACAAATGCCTTGCATGTAAAAAAAAGTCCAAGCCCTCAAACCCTTCATGGGTTTGATGTGTTGATGTACTTAGCTCCCTCTTTTTCCACATATATATACTAGAGGCTACTATCTGGTTCTTATTCTAAATAAATAACACTTTATTATCCCTTCCTTCTTATTTTTGTGTATGTTATTTTCCCTGATATAAGATCAATGTGTAGGAATTTAATGCTCTGTCAAATGTGTATGTATATATTGTACTTGCAAATAACCTGCAACACAACACTTCAATAACTCATTACATAAATGGTTAGTATAAAGAAATCAATCAAATCAAATAATTGAAAGCAAATTATTGCCTTCTAAACATGAATATTAGTACCTAATTAAAATTTATCTTAGAATTAGGCATTAGATCAGTAAATGACACTCGTGAAATGAAGGATTTTACTAAAATGAATCTAAATTGATGCAAATTTACATGATCACAATGAAGATATCAGGCTAAATGGATGTAATTGATCTAAAATAGATGAAATTAAGCTAAAATTCAAGCTAATTTATTCAAATTATGCTTCTACATAATTGATTAAAGTTATGAATTAATATGAATTTAATCTAAAATGATGAACTAATACTAAAATGATCTCAAATTGCAATTTCTATGAATTCAAACTAGCGTGTTCTACTTGATGAATGATGTATGCATAATGCCTTGATTGAGTTGATTTTATAGATTCTCTCTTGGAGGGAAATATTCAAATTTGAATTGTATGGTTGATGTTCAATTGAAGGTGTGTGGTTGATATTCAAATTTGAGCAATCCATGTCCTTCGATTTGATTGGTTGATGTGTTGAATTTTTTATCCACATGCAGAGAATATTAAGGATTTAATTAAATCCAAGTAATTAATATCTTTAGCCATGGGTATTTTTTATTTTTATTTAATTAAATAGCTTAGGACATTAATTAATGTTTGCTCTTTGATTATCAACCTTTGATGCTTGATTATTTGATGACTGATTTTTGATTGAACTATGTAAGAAAATTGATTAAATTCACTCACATAATTAGGATTAGGATTTGATTTTATGTCTTGATTAGGGTTTTATTCCTCCATTAGGACCTAGTGCAATTTGATTGAGATTTAGGCCTCTTGGTTAGACTAGACCAATTTTAGGTGATTACATCAACAACAAAACTCTTTGCTCCATTTTCACACTGGGTTGACTATAACTTCTGTCCAATTTAATTTGGTTTTGAATATAAACACCATCCTATTACATCCAAAAGAATATCATCCTTAAATGGCACACTTGACTCCATATTCCATATCACTGTACCTAATGTATGAATTGGACTCTATATACAGGTTATTCAAGACACTTTCTTTCAATGTAAAGTTTAAAGCAATGCTATTACTCTGTATGACAGTTCTGATCTTTGGATATTATCATTGTTAACAGTGTTTTGTAACATCAAGCTCACTGTATCATTTTAATATGTGGGATATTTTTATCCTAGTGAATATTCTTTGCATATGGAAAATCATTGTCTTTGATTCTTCTTTAATACATATTTCACAATTTCTTATTTCTAGGTCCATCTTGTTAAAATAATGAATTGTGTTCTCTATTGATGCAGAGTGGGCAACAATACGGTTGTTTACAAGCCTAACCATAAGTTCTTCAGTCTACTAGCCTTATCTCCATAATTAGGACTATCCCTTAATGGATTCTTTAGTAATCTCCTCAAGCACACACAAGGATTTTTTCATTATTGTAATTTTATTCAACTCCTTTCAGAATGAAATCAACATAGTGATCACACTTGCTAGTGTGTCCAAATCTTCATGTCCAAAGACCCATCAAGATCTCTTCCTTCAAGCATGAATTGTGCACATTTAATTCACACTTTACTGTAGGGATTTTCCTAGGGTTTTAATAGTCATAAATAATCAATTTAGGGTCCTTAAAAGACTACTACAAAGTCCATTTGATCCCACAAGCAAAACTGCTCTTTTAGGCCTAATTGACGAGGCACTCTAGTAGTATTAGGAGCTGATTTTTTCAGGAATAACTTTTCAAAAACCCAAAAGAAATGTCAAAAAAATTATGGCTTAAAATACCCTTTTTGAAATTACATCCACCAAAGAGGACCTTGATCTTAACTCTCCTTCTATTCCTCGAAACACCCACTATGATCAGAGACCTAATATGCCTAATTATGTTTGATTTACAAAACAAGTGTTCACTAGTGGATTCATAGAAACAAACGAATGCCTTTTAAATGTCTTATTATACCCATGAAAACTAAATACAACACCAAATTTAATCTAACCACTCCCTAGGTGATATTGTGCACTAATTTACATCAAACTATGACCAAGCACATGGGGCTTGCTTGGTTTAGGGTTTGGTGGCAGAAATAGTAACTCGACTCCTCTTGTGTTGTCCTCATGGAGTATTAAATTATCCTACACCTAATTTAATTTCACCAAGGTCCATAAGAATCCTAAGGTATAATTGCAAGTTAGGGGCACATCTTCGACAAACCCTAATGAGGGTTTCCTAGACGAGTTTGGACAAAATAGGTTGCATCTTCATCAAATCCTCACCAAATTAGATCAGAGTAATTTAATTTGGAATTAAACTCAATATAAAATCCAACCATGAAATATTAAACACCTTCCCAATCACAACACAACCAAGCAGTACGGAAAGGTAAGACAGTTTTTAGGAAAATAAAAAATTTATTACTTCAAAATACCACCAAAATATGTGTACACGTATATCTCATTGTTAATTTGACTAATATGGGTATATATAGACCCAATAAAATTTACATAACCACTTTGAAAACTTAGAGGACAGTTGGAGAAGTTGTACGGAGGTTTTGACAACTTTTAAAGAAAAGTTGCAAAAGTTGTCAAGCAAGTTTTGCAAGTTTGACAACATTTTGCATTTCTCGATGACTCCACTTCCTAAGATTATGATTAGGTTGATACCAAACTAAATAGATCTAAAAGATACTAAAACATCAAAATACACATGATTTGAACCATTTGACCTGGTTTGACCCCAAATTTTATAAACACACCTTGTGTCAACCAGTCTCACAATTGGGGCTTTATTATAATGTAATGGTCCAATGGAACCAAAACACCTAAGAGACTAAATGAACATCTTATTTACCCTGTATGTCAAACAATAATATATTTATGTGATGAGAGGAAGCTATTCATATGGTAATTCTCAACGTCTGATACGATAAAATGGTGAAACATACAAGTTCGTACGAGGAAATCGACAGAGTGATACGATAATGTGGTAAAATTGGCTGTTGACCTCGAAGATTTTTTGTTCATGTGATAATTATGACCAGATGATATGACATGAAGCAGATACTAATATTATGAAACACTTTTATCGTACGATAAAGCATGGTCCCATATGATGAGTTGCTTTCCAGGACAATAAGATGACGGACTAGACAATTTGCCGCTTGTTTTTTGAGGAAATTTTGGACAAATTGGGATGTCCTTGGGCAGTTTTGACAATGTATGAGTGTGTTTGGGTAGATTTTTATAGGGTTCCAATTGTTTAAGCAAACACATCAAGCATACAAGTAGATCAAGCACATTTTATCCTTTAAGGCAATTGGCGTAGTGTGAAAATCCTCGCTCGCATAATTAGGCACACTTTAAGAGCTAATCACAATACGACCACTACCAACCAAGAAATGGGTTAAAAATATCGTATTAGCCAACTCCAAATGCTCAGGAAGGCATGATATGGAGAGTTTCTTGGGGAGGTTACTATCCTCCTTTCACTTTGAGTATCGCACTTTCAGGGGTGAACCAGGTGGCTTCTACACTAAAAAATCTAGTTTGGACATCCGTTAGAATACACCCTTCATAGTCATGAAAGCATGATTTAGGCCTATATCCCTATGAATAAACGCACCCATCTTTAGAAAATTTAATCTCAAAGAAGTATTTTATTACTTTGCCTTGTTCCGACTTGGATCGTTCCTGTGATATTTTTCCCTCAACATGCATGCTCGCTAAAGGTAATACATAAAGGTAAAGTGGATAGAAAATATCGAGGTAAAGATTTATGATTTTCCCTTAAGGGGAAAAGAGTATAATTTCCTACTCAATCCCCATGTTGGTACTCAAATCAACAGATTGGATTTCATATGGACTTGCTAATCCAATGATGGGAACCCCAAGTGACTAGGCCAACTAACAAGTTTCAACCAAGGCAAGGTTGAACCTTTTGCAATTCTGGCTCTGCAAAACCAAGGCTGGTATGCCTATACCTTGACTTCTCCTTCAAGGATTTTTATAGAAGATGAGAAACACTTCAAACTCTTTTATCAAGTATGGCAAGGCACTTAAAAGAAATCAAATAGTAATCAATACAACATAAAACTACAAAAACTGAATGATTTCTGAGATTTTTAAGAATGCTTTATAAGAATGTATAAATGAATGGATTATCAGATATCTCAACAAGTCAAATGATAAACCAAATGACTATATCCAATAATAAATTAGATCAGTGCCTATATCAACTTGGGCAGATAGAGTCAATCCAATTTCAATCCTATTTACAACTTTGCAAGACAGTATTAATACTGTCAACTATTTGAATGCTTTGGATGTAGAGAAGATTAAGTCTATTTATATCTTTGTTAGTTCAAATGAATTTAACTCCTATGTTTGGGAGACCAGTTGAACAAGAAGCCAAAAACATTAAGTTCTTACAAACTCCTTGATGATCAAACAATGATATAAGACATATAATATCTCTACACAAGCATATCTAAAATAGCAATTGAAATTCCTTTAATAATTGCAAAGGACTAACTGAAATGGATTGAACCATTTTTCCACAAGTGATACATAAACACTTGTCTTTATTGATTTTGAAAAAATAGTACATTTGAGTCCATGTTGCAATTGTGATCAAAACTAGAACAAATAATAATGTATATGTTACTATCGCCCTTTCACATGGTCTTGGAATTCCTATTTGTATAAAGTCCAAGGGATGCATACAAGATTCAGACCGATGTGTCTCTTGATAACTAAAACCTAATCCTAAGATCAAAAACTAAACATTAATTACAATAAAGGAATGATTAATCATCCTTGTCTGAGAAATAATTATCGACCAAAAGATATCAAAATAATGGTCACTAACAAATCACTTGTGATTTGCTAGAGACAATTTAGAATAATAAATTTTGTTAAAATGCTATGGTACTTCGACCCATATATTTTTGTCTCTAATAATGGATGTATTTCCTGGGGAGTCAAATAAATTTATCATTTTGAATAGGCACATCGACGTTGTCGACCATCTTCTGTTACCATATATCTTCATAATGATTTCGCACAACATGTATGCATGTATATCTTCCTTAGTATCTCATGAAGACCACATTACTTTATCATCAAACAGATCCATAATCGCCACCCTTGAAACCTTGCATGGAGATGTCAACGACGTATCAAATAATAATAAAAAACCCTAAGATAGAATATAAATAATATTAAAAAATATAAAAATGACAAAAGGAAATCCCAGTCATCACTGCCATTCGGGCACTCTATCTTTTTACTATCGAGGACACGTGTCAAGATCGCGTAATGCCTCGAAGATTAAAAGTTGTGCATATTCTCTTTGAGGGATTACACCTATTGTTTATGATTTCTATGATTTAACAGATGATCATATTGCTTAGACCACCATGGGCCTTAGACACATGTCATTTAGGCGTAATGCCTTAATGGTTAGATGTTGATCACTTTTGCTTTAAGGCTTTACGTTGTTCGTTAGATCAATTTGAACTTTATCGATCTTTACTTCATTCCTTCTTTGCTTAGCCTGGCCCACCATGGACATGTGTCATCCAATCATGCCCTTGTGCCAGATAAAAACCTTGCACCTTTTCATTTTGAGTGAACTCTAGCCATGGATGAGATCAAATTCAAACCGTAGATATTTTTATCTCATTTCTTAGAATTTAATGGGTTTGGGACACGCGATGATTAGGTGCACTCTAACGATAGATAAAAAAAACTTGTAACTTTTCATAGCGAGTGAACGCTAATCATAGATCTATTTAACATCCATCGTATATCCTTCCTTCTACATCTCTCAAACTTTCAGTGGGGCTAGGACACGTGGTGACATGTCGTGATGCCTTAATCGATAGATAATGTGCATCTTGTCTTTAAGGCATTACGCCAATCATAGATCTATTTGGATCCTGCATGATATTTAACCATTGATGAAGCCATGACTTGGATTTAAAACCTAATCATCTTTATTTTCCCGTTAAGTCATCACAATCAATTTCACCCATGTTCTAAAAGATCAAAACCTTACTTGCTCGCACTTTGACCAACTACAGAGATGAAGTGTATCTTTATCATTTTGATCGACTGACCAGTTTCTGCCAGATGGATCCTTGTCACCTCAACATCATACTTTCACGGGCCTGGGACATGTGTCACAATTTTGCAATGCCTTGAAGACTAAAAACTATGGATATGGAATTTAAGGCATCACACCCACCATAGATCATGTCCGACTGTTAACCATTGAAAGATTTGTCATGTAAACTGATGTGTATCCCTGTCAACTTGACCAATGAACCAAATGATTCCACATGTATCCTCGTCATCTTATCCTTATATGTTAGCAGGCCCAGCACGCATGTCACTTAGGCGTGATGCCTTAATAGATAAATAGTGTGCATCTTGTGTTTAAGGAAACACGCTGACTGTCAGATGGATATTTACTTGCTTGATGTTTAAGTAAATTTGACCTCAGTCAAGTGAGATCTAAATGGACACCTGTCAGCATCGTGTAATGCCTTAATAAGTAAAGGTCATTCATCTCTCGATGAAGGGAATACACTGATCGTTGATCTATACTAAGGTTTAACCATCGGACGGATCTGCGTAAAAAAAAAAGACCATGAAAAGACAAGCAATGGCTATATTTATGAATTTAAATATGAATATGCAGGCCGGAAAACATAAGAATGATATGATATACAAAATACAAATAGACATAAGAGATAATTAAAAGCATAGATGAACATTTAGAAAATGAAAGCATAAACACAATAAAGAATACAAAGGATACTTCCCTGAACCATTTTCATGTGCAAATTTGATCTACAAATTTGGGTTTCACTAGTGGCTCTTTCTGGGGATGTGCGTTCATAATTGGACACAAAAAGATCCTAGTTTTCTCTAGAGAAGAAGACCAAAATAGAAATAAAAGAATAACATTAAAGCAAATGAAATAAAGATTAATGAAAATGTAGAGTTAGAAACACTCCCTGCTTTAAGAGAAGAATGGTTTTAAATATTGAGCATGAGTTGGGAATTCCTGAACATGACCTTATGTGTCTTGTAAAAAATAGCTCTTTTCTCCTGCATTATCAGAAATTATGTAAGGTCCTAGCCACAAAGATTCAAATTTACCATGCTTCCCTTTATCTTGATCTTTGGTATTCCACTTCAACACCCAATCTCCCTTTTGAAAGTTCCTTTCCTTAGTTCTCTTATCACGTAAAGTTTTCACTTGCATCTACTTCTTCATATTCTGACTTTGTGTATTTCTTCTGACTTCATCCAATTCTATAAGTTGATCCATCCTATTCTCCATGAAATTCATGTCTTTTAGTTGTTCCTCTCTGAGAAATTTATATATAGGGATAAGATTGTTCAATGGTAACCTAACATGTTTTCCATAGACCAATTCATAAGGAGAAAACACAGTAGAATTTTTTATTGTTATCCTATCTGCCCAAAGTGCCAGAGGTGATTTGGAGTCCCATGCTCTTTTGTTATTGCTCAATATTCTCTTTATGATTTTTAGTATATTCTTATTAATTTATTCTGCCTGGCCATTTCATTGTGGATGGTAAGGGGAAGAATATGACAAATTAATACCACAAGTACTGCAAAAATTAGATAACTCCTTGGATCTAAAGCACGTGCCAATATCACAAACAATTTTGCAAGGAACACCAAACCTTGTTAGTATATTTTCTGTTAATAATTTTATTACTACCTTTCTTGTAGCTTGTCTAGAGGGTATGGCTTCAACCCACTTAGTAAAGTAATATGTTGCAACTATAATCCATTTTTGTTTTCCACTGGAAGCATTAGCCATTTCACCAATGAAATATATCCCCTATATATGGAATGGCTCTTTAGTTGACAAAGTTCTGAGGGGTAATGCACCATAATATTTAAATTTCCCTAAGAAATTTTGACAAGCTTCACATTTTCTAACATATGTATAACTATCCTTAAAAAGATATGGCCAATAATACCCAGCACGTAGTATCTTATGGGCAGTAGTTCTTGTTGAGAAGTGACCACCACATACTCCATCGTGTAACTCCTTCAATACTGAATTTGCTTGGCACATATGTAGACAGAATAAATGGATACCTTCTCTATTCTTCCAATATAAGTCACCTTGTATCAAAACATACCTAGATACTTGTAACCTTATTGTCCTCTTTTGATTATCATTTAAACCTTCTTGGCATTTAATGTGCTTAAGGAAATATACTATATTAGTATACCAAGGAAAATTTGCAATACTTACTACTGATTTATCAGTGCTCACCTGATTTATTTGAACTGCCTCAAGATTTGATTCAGCCATAAGTTTAGCAAAACCCTATCCTCTGACTAACTTTGTTATTTGGATCTCCATGTCAAACTCCTAGATTTGATTCACCCATCTGCATCTCCTGCCTGTAACCTCTGTCTGCTTAAATATATCTTTAATTGCTGCATTTGGCACATAAGCTATCACTTTAGCTCCCACCAAGTATGGTCTAAAATATTTCACTGCTCTGACTAGGTCATAAGCTTGATTCTCATTTATGTCATAATTTAATTCTACTGCTTGAAGATTTTTACTAAAAAATGCTATTGGCTACTCATATCCCTCGTCATTCTTTTGTAACATAACTGCAGCAATAGTATGATATGCTGCAAAATAAAATAACTAAAAATGTTTTGAAAAATTAGGTGTCTTAAGGACTGGAGCCTCCTTGATTGCTTTCTTAATATTAGCAAATGCCTCTAGGGTTTCATTCCCCCATTTAATTTATGCACCTTTCATAAGCATCTTAGCAATAGGCTTAATCATCTCTGAAAAGTTTGGGACAAACCTTCTTACAAAATTTATTTGTCCAAAAAAGGATTGGATTCCTTTAACATTCTTGGGGATCTAGATTTTATCTATGGCTGCAATCCATTCAGGGTCTATTCTTACACCATCCTTTGATCAAGTAACTTTCCTTCAGTTACTCCAAAATGACATTTTTTTGGGTTTAGAGATATTCCATATTCCAAATCTCTTTTAAAAATATGCTCCAAATTATTACAATGCTCTTCTACCCTTTTTGAATATGGAGTCAGATCATCCTGATAGACTGCCATGATGAGATCAATCAGACCATCAAAAGCCATATCCATTGCTCTTTGGAAAGTTGCTCCTGCATTAGTTAACCCAAAGGGCATCCTTGCATAAACATAAGTCCCCCACGTAGTGGTAAAGGTTGTCTTGTATTGCTCTAACTCTTTGACCTTCACTTGGTTGTATCATGAAAATCCATCCATCATAGACAATAATTCATTCCCAATAACCTTTTGTAAAATGGCTTCCATATTAGGTAATTCATAGTTATCTTTCAAGGATGATATATTTAAGTTTCTAAAATCAACACACAACCTTATATTTCCATTCTTCTTTCTAACTGGGACCAAGTTTGATACCCATATAGAATGTCTTATAGGCATTATTATTCCTACATCCCTTAATTTGACAAGTTCTTCCCTCATTTTAGGAGCTAGCATTGGATTTATAGGATGTTGTCTTTATCTAAAAGGTTTTGCATCTGGCTTTATAGGGATTTCATGCTAAAATAAATCTTCTCGGTAAGCTTTAAGATCATCATATGACCATGCAAAGATGTGCCTATATTTTCTTAACAAAGTTAACAAATCATCTTTGATCTTAGGACTGATCCTCTTGCCTATGTATACTTCCTTAGGAGTGTGATCATTTCCTAAGTTAAAATTTTCAACTTCTTCACACTTATTATTTGTCTTACCCATTTTAAAATTTTCTTGCTCGTTAGAAACTCCTTCAAGTGCAACCAAGCCTTTGGTCTTTAATTGGACAACTTTGTTTCCAAACAAGGTCTTTTTAACATCCTGATCTTCTACATAGCCATTCCAATCTATGTATTGATCCTCATATTTATCTTCATTCACTAGAAATTTGAGAAGATCTCTGTCATCTTCAAATATTTTCCAATTCTGCACATTGTCAGGAACCGATGGTCTATTTTTCATCTCAATCTACACAATCTCGTCAAAAGGAACATCAATCTGCTTGATGGCTACATTATCCAACAAGTATGCAAGGAAATTTTATGATATTTCTATCCATTTGATTGAAAATTCCTCAAAACATTCAATTAAATCCCATACCAAGTTCCTATATTGCTTTAATCTAGGATTATTGGTAATGAATTTATTTCTTACTTGAGAAACAATTAAATCAGAGTCACCATGAACTGAAAGCATCTTAATACCATATGATTTTGCAATATTTAAACCAAGGATTAGTGCTTCATACTCTGAGACATTATAAACATTCAAAATTTAGTAAAAAGAGAACTTTAAAATCTTACCACACGGGGATACAAAAGTGATCCCAACACCATTACCTTCCTTACTGCATGCTCCATCAAAATTCATTTTCCAGAGTTCCTCCCGACTTTCCTGCAAATGCACTCCAATGGGGCTATTAATTTTCAATGCTAGTTTAGTAATACTCACCTGAAAATTATCCATGTCCAAATGGAAAAAGTTTATTTTTTCCATCCCAATGTCTTCATCGATGATATATGGAGATCTTGGCTCCCTATTAATTCTTACTTCCCTGCCATCCACTAGAATAGTAACATAAGATAGATCTAATTGGATATGACCACCTACTAAATTACACCATTGTCTAGATAAAAGCATTCCATAATTAGAAGGCACTTCTACAACAGTAGTATCAGTTTTATATAACATTTCAGGACAAGCAGGAAATTTAAATTCCACATCTTTCATACTACTGTATAGTCAAAAAATGGAAGCACTTCCATTGTAGACTAGTTTAGCCTTCTGATTAAGTGGTTTGGGGTTATGTCAAGCGCCTTAAATGGGTCTCTGACTTGGACCTGGCTTTTTCCCTTGTTCTACCCCATTTCCCACTTTTCTCCAGCCTATTTCTGACACCCTAAACTACAAATTGTGATTTTTGACCTCAGGGTCAAAATCAACCTTTCTGGGTCAAGGTCAACCTAAACCTAGACCTAGGTCATAATTGACCTTTTTCTAGCTCAAGGTCCAGATTTCAAGATTATGGGGTTTTTGGATGTCGGGCTTCGGAAAGAATTAATTCTCGCTTGTGGGTCGACTGTTTCAGTCTTCGGAGTGAAAATTCTTAAATTATATTTAATATAGGTCCTCTTCTAGGGGTATAGGTCTAATTTGAATTTAATTCTCCTATGTAGGCATCTCTAGAATATTGTGCCCTAGATTCATATATAAGGAAGCTTTCTTCTCTCATTTTCTCTAACCATGATCATCTACTATCAAAGACTTAAGAAGTGAAATCTAAAGGTGAAGAAGCAAGATTTGAAGCAAGCCAAGTATCCATTGAAGCATTCATCTATTCTCAAGCACTCAATTCATCAAGAAGATCCATTGGTAGCCATTGAAGGGTTCAAGATCTATGGAGCCCTCTTGTTGAAGATTTTTTCATCCACATTCCTCCAAGCCTCTTCCTATTCCAAGATCCATTCAAGATTGGTGTTTAAGATTTACAAGCAATTGATTTTAGACATCCTACATTCTATATTATAATTCTACATCCATTTGGTGCATACATACTTTTGGATCCATGAATTCGAATCCGCCACAAGGGTTTCCATACAAGCAAGGTGAATTTGTTCAATTACTTTGTTTTACTTGTGTAATTTCAATTATACTTTGAGTTTAATTCCAAAACCTAGGTTTGACCAAGGCAAACCCCTCCCCCCCCAACAAACAAACATTTTTCTTGTAGGGATAGGTTTGGAACAGTGAGTTGGAGTACAGATTCAGGTACCCTTTTCGACAAACTATCGAGATCTAGAAATAGATTTTCCAGTCGGTCATTTTAGGTCAGAATTGGAGGTCGATTCTACCCTAGGTCAGAATTGGAAATTTTGGGTCAATGGTAACATTGACTTGAGGGTCAAAATTGGAATTGTGCAAGATCAGAATAAGATTTCTAGGTTTTGTCTGTCTCTGCATTTTTGTTCCAAATCCGGTTACAAAATTTCCATAAACTCAGTGCAGACCCCCGAAAATAGCATTCTTCAGATCTGTAACATTTTGAGGTTAGTACTTTTCTCCTATTCATTTCAATTAAAGTTA
Source organism: Thuja plicata (assembly GCA_018584345.1). NCBI lineage: Eukaryota > Viridiplantae > Streptophyta > Pinopsida > Cupressales > Cupressaceae > Thuja > Thuja plicata. The sequence continues at coordinate 783,893 of MU227948.1, read as the reverse complement.
TTAATCTTTCTAAATCTATCACACATTATTTTCTATAAATAGAATCTAAGGTCTTCCTCTTTGCTCTCATTTCTAATTGATTGATTCATTTATGCATTGATCCTTCCTTTGGGGTTAATCAATTTGGATCCTTCCTTTGTGCATTTGAGGTTAAAAGGAACATATTATCTTTCCACATGTTTCAATAAACATTCTAATTTCAAATGTAACATCCATTTCATATCACACATTTAAATCCCTCATCAAATTTCTTATATTACATTTTGGTGAACTTGCGATAGACAACTCTTTCTTTTTTGGTGTTAGATTTACATTTTTATTGTTGGATGATATCAATTTTAGTTACTTGTCATGCTGATGATATTCATGTTTTGTCACTGATGTCAACATATATTTCTATGGAGAAGACAAACGAGCCACTTAACTAGAAGGAGTGTACAAACATTGTACGGATGATTCAGAATGATCGAAGTTGGGTTTATGTAGAAGGATGTGTGTTGACCTTATTCCTAAGGTCGCTTGACTTTACGTTACCTACTGTGGATGTTATGATTGATTTAGTGAAGACTGGTTTTCTGGACTATAACTGTGATTCTAGACAGAGAAAGTCTCTATATTTTGGGTATATCTTTCTGGCGAAGATATTTTAGATTTTGCAAGCTTAATGATGGACAACCGACATATTGTAGAGTAATGGGTTGAGTTTGATTGATGTTTGGATACTGATGACATCAACTATGGCGTGTATTTTGGAGAAGACCTATTTCTTGGCCGACTTCAGACATGTGATGGATTTTAAATGTTGTATACTTGTTTTAGATACCGTGTGTATCTTAGCAAGGGGCTATGTAATTATTTGTATAATGGAAAGCCTTAAATTGGCCAACCTAGTTAGTTATGTATTAAGAAAGCTTAACTGACCGACCTAATGAATTATTGTAAGAGGGTATATATGAATGATAATTTCTTATGGAGAAGTGTGAAAGGGAAAAGATAAAGAGAAAGAGAGGTGTGGAAGTTGCGGAGCTTGTTGACTGCTAGATACAAGCAAAGTTGATAATTCATTGGAACTGACCAAGCAAAGATAGTTGCTATCAGACAGTTCACTGGAATGTGTATTTTCTCTATACACTTGATTCAAATTGTGAATCCTTGAGGGTGGATTTAACCTTCTTTGGGAAGTTTTCCTTGGTAGTGAGCTTGCTATTTTCTTTGACTTCTAATAGGGTCTATCTCCTAACAGGGACTGTGTACTGTAATGTTGTAACAAGCTCCTAATAGGGCTAATATATTTTAACAAGGATAATATACTCTCAGTACATTATTTGTGGGTGTTAATTCCCACCAAGGTTTTACCTTTAACATGGTTTCCTGGACAACAAATATTGTGTTATGGTGTTGGCTTTTACTATGTTATCATTTACACTTGCAGATTTGATTTATAAAGTTTAAAGTTTAATAATCTATATTACAACTGATTCACCCCCCTCTCAGTTGTCTTATGGACTGTTATTCCTAACAATTGGTATCATAGCTATTGGTCCTTAGAGAGAAAGTTTAACAGCTTGAGGTGATCTTGAAAATGACTTACTATAGGAAGGATAGTCCAAAGTTTGATCCTGAAAACTTTGACAATTGGCAGAACAATATGAGAACACATTTGCTATGTCTGGGAATTTATTACTGGATGATAACAAAGAAGAAGGAAAAGGTAGCGACTAAGGATGAATTAGAGAAAGCCACTGAAGATAAAAAGAAGCTATTCTCATGCAATATGGTTGCAAGGGAATCCTTAATCAACACACTACCAGAAGGAGAATTTACTAAAGTAAAGGACTTGGACTTTGCACATGAAATCTGGACAAGACTGGAAGCACTATATGTTAGAGACAAGTTTACAAAGCAAGCAAAGTTACAAAAGTGGAAGACAAATATAGAATCACTGAAGATGAGAGAAGATGAGAACATCAGAGCATATGGACAGAGAATTATTGAAGTGGTTACTGGTATTAGGAACTCTGTAGGAACTTATAGTGAGGAAGAAGTAATTGCAAAGATACTCAGATCATTGGCACCTGCATACATAACCAAGGTTCAGGTTATAGAGGAGATCATACCTTTGACACCAAACTTCACTAGAGAGATGTTGATTGACAAGATAACTACATTTGAAGCCGCACAATTGGGAGCTACTTTACCTAAGGTTGAGTCAGCCTTCAAAGCAACCATGAACAAAAGAAAAAGAATCTTACCTGGAAATGCAAGCATGAGTAGTAATGACCTAAGAGAAGAACTTGGAGCCTATGTTGATGAATGGGAACAAATACATGAATAAGAAAGAAAGCTAGATGAAATTGTAGCATTGATTGCCAGAAGAGAAATGAGAGGTACGGTTAAGTTTGAGGTAAAATTACCTTTGAAATGTTTTTCATGCAACAAGATCAGTCATTTTGCATCTAGATGTCCTACAAGAATTCCAAAGCACAAACCTAAGTTTTTCAAGTCTAAGTTCTCAAAGGACAAGGAATGTTATTATGCTAGTGAAGGTATATTTGATGATGAAGATGTTGACTATGATGAAATTGCATTTATTGCTATTAAAGATGATGAACCTATGCATGAAGAATTAGTATCCTGAGTTGAAAAGAAATCTGAATGGATCATAGATAGTGGTTGTTTACATCATATGAATGGACATAAAAATAAGTTTGTGAGTTTGAAAAGACATGATGGTGGTGTTGTTAGATTTGGTGACAATACTCCTAAACTTATTATTGGAATTGGAGCTATTTCCTTAGATGGAAAGACTAACACTGACAATGTATTACTTGTTGATGGACTTAAGCACAATTTGTTGAGTGTTGGGCAGCTAGTGGACAAGCGTTATCAACTGAATTTCATAAATGGTAAATGTTCTATCAAGAGTAAAATAGGAGACTTGATAGCATATGGTACTAAATCCAGAGGTAATGTATTTGAATTGAACACATCTGAAGCTTCTTTTTTTATTGCAAAGGTTGATGATAGTTGGTTATGGCACAAAATATTTTTTCATGTTAATTTTGATAACATTGTGAAGACAAGTATGAAAAAAGCAGTAAGAGATCTACCTAGAATTGTAAAGCCATCTAACACTATGTACAGAGAATGTGTTATGGGGAAACATACTAGAAGCACTTTCAAGAGAAAATCTTATTCAGCAAAAGGGAAGTTAGATCTGGTGCATACAGATCTGTGTGGTCCTACAAGAATAAGATCATACTATGGTGAATGGTATTTTATACTTTTTGTTGATGACTTTTCTAGAATGATGTGGGTTACATATTTGAGAGAGAAATCTAAAGCATTTGACAAGTTCAAGTTATTCAAGGCAAAAGTTGAGAATGAATTTGGTTTAAAGATGAAGTGTTTGAGATCAGACAGAGGAGGAGAGTTTACATTGGAACTGTTTAATACACACTATGAAGAAAATGGAATACATAGAAAAACTTCATCTCCTAGAACTCCACAACAAAATGGGATAGCAGAGCAAAGAAACATAACCATATTAGATGCTGCAAGGATTATGTTTCTAGAAGGAAATGTGTCACATGTTCATTAGAGAGGAGCAATTGGAACTACTGTGTACACACTAAACATAATTCAGAACAGAGAAGATACAAATAAAAATCCTTATGAATTATGGTTTTATCATGCACCTACTGTGAAATATTTTAAAATATTTGGTAGTAAATGTTATATCAAGAGAGATGATGAGATAGACAAGTTTGATGCTAGAAGTGATGAAGGAATCTTTCTTGGTTATTATACTAAGAGTAAAGCATATACATGTTTCAATCCGAGACTGAGGAAACTGATTGAAAGCACCAATGTGAGGATAGATGAAAAATTTCAAATTCAGGAAAGAATATATGATTATGGTCAGATAATAGAAACAAGAGAAGTTGCTACTAAACCTGAAGGACCCTTGATGATCAAGAATGAGATTGAAGAAGAAGAACATGCCGAAGCTACCAAGACATTGAAGACACCAAGGTATGTCAAGATAAACCATCCTAAAGAACAAATTATTAGTGATGCAAGCAAAGGCATGATGACTTGATCTAGAGTTAGAGATGAGATCTGTTTGATTTCTCAAGTTGAACCAAAGACTACTAATGAAGGATGTAGAGATGAATCTTGGAATAAAGCCATGGAAGAAGAACTAGAACAGATAAATAAAAACAATACTTGGGAATTAGTTCCAAGACCTAAGAACAAAAATGTGATTGGCAATAAGTGGGTTTTCAGAAACAAAATGGACGAGGAAGGCACAGTGATAAGAAAAAAGGCTAGACTGGTATGTAAAGGCTACTCACAACAAGAAGGCATAGACTATGAAGAAACATTTGCACCTGTAGCTAGATTGGAAGCTGTGAGACTATTCCTTTCTTATGCTACACGTAAAGACTTCAAAGTGTATCAGATGGATGTGAAGTCAACATTCTTGAATGGTGATCTAGAAGAAGAAGTGTACATTGAGAAACCTGATGATTTTCCTTTGATAGATGATGAAAACATGGTTTGCAAACTAAAGAAGGCATTGTATGGACTGAAACAAGCACCAAGGGCATGGTATGCAAGACTAGATAAACATCTACTTCATCTTGGTTTCAGAAAAGGTAATGTAGATAGTAATTTGTATTTAAGAACTGATGAAGATGGAATCTTAATTATAGAAGTTTTCGTTGATGATATCATTTTTGGAGGCAATGATAAAATGAGTAAGAAGTTTGCTAAAGAAATAGAGAATGAGTTTGAAATGTCAATGATTGGTGAGATGAAATTTTTTCTTGGTTTGCAAATTAATTAGAGTAAGAATGACATTTTTATATCTCAGACCAAGTATCTTAAGGAAATTTTGAAGAAATTTGGAATGGAAGATTGTAAACCTATTGGTACACCCATGGTAATAGGGAACAAACTGACAAAAAGTAATGAGACTCAAAGTGTTGGGAAAACTAAGTACAGATTAATGATTGGAGGTCTACAATATCTAACTCACACTAGAGAAAATATTATGAATGCAGTTGGAATTGTGGCTAGATATCAGGCAGATCCTAAAGAGACACATTTTGCTGCTATGAAAAGAATCTTTGGATATTTGAAAGGAACAATAGAATATGGATTATGGTATGAAAAATTTGATGATTTTACATTGCAGGCTTTTACTGATGCTGATTGGATAGGTAATGTGGATGACAGGAAGAGTAAAAGTGGTGGTGCATTTTAACTTGGGAAAAGGTTGGTTTCTTGGTTGAGAAAGAAGCAAAACTGTATTGCTCATTCTACTGCTGAGTCAGAGTATGTTGCTGCTGCAATAAACTGTACACAAGTTGTTTGGATGAAACAAATGTTGAAGGACATTGGAATAATTTTCAAAGAACTCGTGATTATCCATTGTGATAACACTGGCACAGTGAATATGTCAAAGAATCATGTAATGCATTCAAAGACTAAACATATTTCCATCAAGTATCATTTCTTGAGGGAGAAGGTAGCAGATAGAGAGATTAAACTGGAGTATATTAGCACCAAGGAACAAATAGCAGATATATTTACTCAACCTTTTCCAAAAGGTGCTTTTGAATATCTCAAAAGCATTCTTGGGGTGATGGCCCCTCCCAGTGAACACTAAAATGATGTAGATATGCATCAGTCTAGTGGATCTTAGAGCTATATCATTCTCTAGACTTGATGTATGGATCTACTCCTTAGGGGGACTGATCACAGGAGAATACTATGGAGTACATTTGGGTGATCTTGAACCTAGCTAATTGGACATGAAGACTTGAAGACTATAGATGAGTTATGGCACCCTTTTCTATTTTTTCCAAAGGGGGAAGAAATCTATGTGAAAATCCCTACTGTTTTTGGGAGATTTATGTTGAGGATATTGAGAAGATTGTATTAAGAGAGAGTACTTTTGGGTTGATGCATATGGATTTTCCCATATGTTTCCATCAATGCCAAAGAGGGAGATTGTTGGATGATATCAATTTTGGTTACTTATCATGCTGTTGATATTCATGTTTTGTCACTGATGTCAACATATATTTCTATGGAGAAGACAGAATGGATACTTAACTAGGAGTGTACAGACACTATACATATGATTTAGAATGATTGAAGTTGGGTTTATGTAGAAGGATGTGTGTTGACCTTATTCCTAAGGTTTCTTGACTTTATGTTACCTAGTGTGGGTGTTACAATTGATTTAGTGAAGACTGGTTTTCTGGACTGTAACTGTGATTCTGGACAGAGCAGGTCTCTGTGTTTTGGGTATATCTTTCTGGCAAAGATATTTCAAAACTTGTGAGCTTACTGATGGACATCTGACATATGGTAGAGTGATGGGTTGATTTAGATTGATTTTTGGATACTGATGATGTCAGTTGTGGCGTGTATTCTAGAGAAGACCTATTTCCTGGCCGACTTCAGACATGTAGTGTGTGAAATTAATTATGAGCATGAATTACGGATCTAGAAGTATATGTGATGGATTTTAAATGTTGTATACTTGTTTTAGATACTGTGTGTATCTTAGAAAGGGGCTATGTAATTATTTTTATAATGGAAAACCTTAAATTAGCCGACCTAGTTAATTATGTATTAGGAAAGCTTAACTGGCCGACCTAATGAATTATTGTAAGAGGGTATATATGAATGATAATTTATTATGGAGAAGTGTGAAAGGGAAAAGATAAAGAGAAAGAGAGGTGTGGAAGCTGAGAAGCTTGTTGACTACTGGATACAAGTAGAGTTGATAATTCATTTGAACTGACCAAGCAAAGATAATTGCTATCAGACAGTTCACTAGAATGTGTATTTGCTTTATAGACTTGATTCAGATTATGAATCCTTGAGGGTGGCTTTAACCTTCTTTGGGAAGTGTGCCTTGGCAGTGAGCCTACTATTTTCTTTGACTCCTAACAGGGTCTGTCTCCTAACAGGGACTATGTACTGTAATGTTGTAACAAGCTCCTAACAAGGCTAATATCTTTTAACAGGGATACTATACTCTTAGTACATTATTTATGGGTGTTAATTCCCACCGGGGTTTTACCTTTAACAAGGTTTCCTCAACAACAAATATTGTGTTATGTTGTTGGCTTTCACTATGTTATCATTCACACTTGCAGATTTGATTTATAAAGTTTAAATTTTAATAATCTATATTACAACTGATTTGCCCCCCTCTCAGTTGTCTTGTGGAATATTATTCCCAACATTTATGTTAGATATTGCATGCATATTAGATTAGCTTTCTTTTATGTTCTTGCATTTACACTTCAAAAATTAAAAATCAAAATCTTGTGTTTCCTAAATTAGTTCATTTGCATTGCATTGGTGTATGAGCTTTACCAGTTCTAGTCCTACTTATAGTATCCCGGTTAGAAGAAGTCATAGACTTATGGGTTCCTTTGATCCTGAATATTCCTCTCCTTTCCTCAGGATCTCGGATGACAATTTGACCACTCATGATTCCAATCCTTGTAGGAGCATAAATCTTCTCACTCATTTCATGATGAGGATGATGCTTTAAGAGTTCCTCCTGAACAAGTACAAAAACTTTCAACAAAACTTGATAAAATGGGAAATTGGCTTATTCAATAAAACCATAATCAAGATTCCATCCAAGCTATAGAGGCTCTTAAGAAAGTCCTTCATGATAGTGATCAAGGTGTTAATCTCTTGCGTGGTATCACTCATCTTGTGCATTTGAATGTTAAACCTTTAGCTCAAGAGGCTCAAGATCTAGGATTCACTCCTCCTATCACTAGTGAGGGACCTTCTTCTATTCCTTTACCTATAATGCCTACTTACACTCCTCCTTTGATGACTACATCTCTCCCAATTTCATCTATTCTCATGAGTGTTCCACCGATATCTCTACCTACCTCACAACCTTTATATCATAGTGTGCCTTTTACTTATTCCAATCCCCTTCCAACTATGGTTCCAAGTGTTCCACTAGTTGTGTCTTTCATTCCTATCACTTCCTACACTTTTCCTAGTGTTCCTAATATTTCTGTGCCACCTATTTCTTCTAATGATTCCACAATTATTAGTTTGGCTCAAACTGTGTCATCTTTACAACAACAACTTGCATCTTTAACCTAATCCAAGTTTAGCATTCCTACATGTGACATGAGTACTCCTTTATCCTTAGACATTATTTGTGATACTGTCCCTCAACAAGCCGATATGCCTCGTCTTGAGAATTACAATGGTAAAGGAGATCCTGTTACTCATGTTAAAACATTTGAAATCCTTTGTAGTGATTATTCTTATTACCATAGGATTTTAGCTAAGTTGTTTGCTAGAAATTTTCATGATAAGGCTTTGCAATGGTATTGTTCTTTACCTCCTTATTCTATTGATTCTTTTTCTAAACTTTCTAATACATTCATCCAACAATTTCAAAATAACATTGGTCCACAAGTGTCCTTAACTAATTTAATGCACTGTAAACAAAACATTAAGGAAAAATTGATTGATTTTATTTGTAGATTTAAGCATTTGTATGCTCAGATTTCTTATCATGTTCCTGATATTGATATTCAACATATGTTTATTTCAAATTTACAAAAGGATATTAGAGATAATATTTTGCTTACTGAATTTACCTCTTTTCAACTACTTTGTGCAGCACTTCATCATTATCAATTACAAGTGAGTCATTTTGAGAGCAACACTCCAATGGCTCTTGTTCCAGTTGATAAGAGTGACGCTGCTCCTAATCCTAATAAGTTTTATAAACCTAACAACTATGTCAAGATTAATAAATAGACGAATGTGGTTGTTGATCAAGTTGTTGTTGCATCCAACAATGCAATTTTTGCATCCACTGCTTTCCGTATGAATCATACATTTACTCCTCTCTCTGAATCTTTACATTCTATTATGAGTAGGTTGTTAAGTGCTAATATGATTAACTTGCCTCCTATTCAACCTCTTCTCCCCACCACAATAGCATCACAATCCTTTGATTCTAAATATTTTTGTCAATACCATCGACAAAATGGCCATGATACTGAAAAATGTTATTCTCTAAAGCATAAGGTTCAAGACTTAATCAATTATAATGCTTTATTTGTTGATAATTTTGATGGTAATGGGAACAAATCTTTCTCCTCCTAATCAAAACCTTCAAATATATACAAATCCTTTACCTACACATGATACTAATACCATCACTCAACCATCTTCTGTGGATATTGTTTACGATTCAAAGATGGATGATCTCAACCACATTGTTAATCATGTGGAGTGCATTGTTGCACCCCAACCTACTATTCAAGATCCTTCACCTCCACTTCAACTTCAAGTTCCACCTAAACCTCAAAAACAAACTAAGGATAAATGACCTAGGTAACTCTCAATTACCTTTGATGATGATGAGACTATTAAGGCTCCCGATGGTCCCGTTTATATTTATGCTAGGATTTCTAAGATACCTATGCGTGGTTGTCTTGTTGATCCCACATCTTTAATAAATGTCATTACTGAGGAGAACCTTTTTATGAAAAGCCTACAACATGATTGTTATGATACATCTGATGCATGGATCCAAACTTGTAATGGTTTTCTCTATCCTTCACTTGGTTCTATTAACTTGCCTGTTGAACTTTGTGGTAAGGTTGTAGATAGTGTATGCACCCTAAAATGGTCGCCTAGACTATGTATCCCCATTCTTCAATTTATCAAATGACAAAATCAATTTATCAATTTCTTGAACCAATGCTTTGCAATATTTTCAATTCAAATCAAATTCCTTGATCAAATCGTAATTAATTCAATTATTTCAATATTTCCTAAGGTTTGATCATTTCATCAATAATCTTATTTAATTAAAAAAAACATCCCTTTTAATTAAATGAAATAATCTTATTTAATTAAAATAAATCTTTTAATTAAATGATCTTATCTTATTTAATTAAAATCTCTCTTTTAATTAAATAATATTATCTTATTTAATT
>MU227948.1:736978-757853 GCA_018584345.1 Thuja plicata | reverse complement strand
TCGTTTGAGGGCATCTCATAGTGGAAACGTAATCAATAGAGTTATTTATGTTTCTGTTAAATCCATTGCTTCTGTTAAAGTGTTAGCAATGACTTTAACATGGGGGCATACACTCTACTCACTTCTTGCACACACGCACTTTTCAAAATATTTTCAAACTTAAAACTTTTTCCCTTTATGGATTAAAGACTAATCCTTAAAGCATGGATTTTTACCTTACAGGATCTCTTGATCCCTCCAGTTTAAATTTATATGGATCCCTTGATCCCTCCAATTTCAATTTACAATGTTTTGATCCCTTAAGGTCGGAAGGTGTCCTTAAGACTAGATCTCCCTAATGGGTTGACTAGTGAGTAGCCACATTCACTAGGCGGTTCAACTCCGTCTTTCCAGTTGCACTGTTTCCTTGTGTGGTTCACAATGGGACATAAGTTCTCATTGGGCGAGGTAATCACACCCTCTCTATCTTTCTCATTAACTAACGATGTCTCTCTTATCATGATCTTAGGGTTGATAAAGACTTTAAGTCCCTAGTGGCATGAGGATTCCTTTGTCCCTTTTGATTTCAATAAGATTATCTTCTCTTCATGATCTCCTTTACCAAGAGTTTGCATTGAGTCCATACTCTTGCTAAAGTGGTGGCTAAATGTATAGTCAAAAAATGGAAGCACTTCTATTATAGACTGGTTTAGCCTTTCGAGTAAGTGGTTTGGGGTCATGTCAAGCACCTTGAATGGGTCTCTAACTTGGATCTGGCTTTTTCCCTTGTTCTGCCCCATTTCCCACTTTTCTCTAGCCTATTTCTGACACCCTAAACTGCAAATTGTGATTTTTGACCTCAGGGACAAAACTAACCTTTATGGGTCAAGGTCAACATTGACCTTGACCTAGGTAAGAATCAACCTTTTTTTGATCCAAGGTCTAGATTTCAAGTTTCTGGGGTTTCCAGATGTCGGGCTTCGGAAAGAATTAATACCCACTTCCGAGTCAGCTGTTTCAGTCTTTAGAGAGACAATTCTTAAATTATATTTAATATAGGTCCTCTTCTAGGGGTATATGTCTAATTATAATTTAATTCTCCTATGTATGCCTCTCTAGAAGATTGTGCCGTAGATTCATATATAAGGAAGCTTTCTTCTCTCATTTTCTCTAACCATGATCATCAACTATCAAAGACTTAAGAAGTGAAATATAAAGGTGAAGAAGCAAGATTTGAAGCAAGCCAAGTAGCCATTGAAGCATTCATCTATTCTCAAGCATTCAAGCACTTCTCAAGCACTCAATTCATCAAGAAGATCCATTGGTAGCCATTGAAGGATTCAAGCTCTATGAATCCCTCTTGTTGAAGATTTCTTCATCCACATTCCTCGAAGCCTCTTCCTATTCCAAGGCCCATTCAAGATTGGTGTTGAATATTTACAAGAAATTGATTTTATACATCCTACATTCTACATTCTACATTCTACATCCATTTGGTGAATACATACTTGTGGATCCACGGATTGGAATCCGCCACAAGGGTTTCCATACAAGCAAGGTGAATTTGTTCATTTACTTTGTTTTACTTATGCAATTTCAATTATAATTTGAGGTTAATTCCAAAACTGGGGTTTGACCAAGGCAAACCCCTCCCCCCCAACAAACAAACCATTTTTCTTGTAGGGACATGTTCGGAACAACGAGTTGGAGTGCAGATTCAGATACCATTTTTGGAAAACTATTGGGATCCAAAAATAGATTTTTTGTTGGAGATTTTAGGTCAGAACTGGAGGTCAGTTTTTCCATAGGTCAAAATTAGAAATTCTAGGTCAGTGGCGACATTGACTTGAGGGTCAAAATCAGAACTATGCCAGATCAGAAAAATATTTCTGGGTTTTGTCCGTCTCTGTGTTTCTATTCCAAATCTGGTTGCATAATTTCCAGAAAATCAGTGCAGACCCCTAAAAACAACATTATTCAGATCAATAACATTTTGAGGTTAGTAATTTTCTCCTATTCATTTCAATTAAAGTTATTAATCTTTCTAAATCTATCACACATTCTTTTATATAAATGGAATCTAAGGTCTTCCTCTTTGCTCTCATTTCCAATAGATTGATTCATTTACGCATTGATGCTTCCTTTGGGGTTAATCAATTTGGATCCTTCCTTTGTGCATTTGAGGTTAAAAGGAACATCTTATCTTCCCCACACATTTCAATAAACATTCTAATTTCAAATGTAACATCCATTTCATATCACACATTTAAATCCCTCATCAAATTTTTTATATTAAAAATACCAACAACATCTATAGATCTATTTTCTTAGCATAACATCTTCCATAAGTTGTATCAAGCTTCATTCCAAGCTCCTTCATAACTTCTGAGGGCATAATTTTAATTTCTGCTCCTGAATCTATCGTACAATTCTTAAGAAGTTTATTGTTAACCATTAAAGTGAGATAAAAAGGATCAACTTGTATTCCATTTTGAGAAATAGTAGTTCCTAAATAAACTACAGGTGGTTCTTCATTTATTGATCTCTGATTAGATTCCTCCTTAAAAACATTACCTACATTAGACAACAGTTTTATAGTTTCATCTTTGTATTCAGATACTTTTATCATTTCAAATAAAGGAATAAAAATCTTCACCTGAGACAAAGCATTAGATATAATTGAACTATTATTGGGAATAGGTTTATTGACCATTGGTTTCTCCTTTGGCTTTGTCAGTTTAGGTGCTTGATGAAGATCTACCCGTTGACTTATTTTTGCAACATCATCTTTGATTCTTTGTATGTCAGGTTGACTTAACTTCTTCTTTGGTTCTTTGATAGATATTCCAACAAGCTTTCCTTGATCAACATTTATTGTTCTATTCCTCAGTTTGTAATTATTTCTTGCTTCCTCAAGTGCTGCAATGGTATATGCTTCTTTCTCCTCATTTGTTAACCTCCTGATGACTAGAATCTCTCCTTGTTGTTTATCACAATGATATATCCTATTCAGATCTTCATGGTAGACATACTCCTCAGAATAACTATAATCATCTCTTCCTCATATGGGTTCAGATGAGACATTGTTTATTGTGGGTTGCTGATCATCACTCTGATCTTCCTCTTCTTGCAATCTTTGGGTCACACCACAACTATCAGGAGAATTTGGTAGTGTGAAAGCATCACACCAAGGATAGATCTCCACCAAATGGTTATTTATTTTCAAATGGTCAGGTGTTTCTTTGGTTTCATACTTCTTTTTAGGTTTTCCATCTTTGCAATTAGTATTATATGACATATCTTGTAATCTAAACCTATCATTTTTAGGAAATGATGGCCTATCACTCCTGCCTTTCTTTGCATTTAGATTCTTTAGCATATCCATAATTTATTTAAGATCATCCTTTTTATGGTCCTTTGGATTGTATAATTTAGTATCACCGCTTTTATCTGTCCTTCCAACAGCCTTTCTATTATTTTCAATGGTAGTGGCAACTTTGAAAGCTTGCTGCAATGTTGCATGTCCTTGTTATCTAATCTCATAATGTGTTTTTCTATCAAATGCACTTAGATAGAAATCAATTAGAAAAGAATCAATAGGTATTATGTCTCTTCATATTCTATTCAAAACTTTATTAAACCTTTTATTGAATTCTGCAACTGATTCATTAAATTTGTTTTTAATGTCAGTTAATTCATGAGATGCAAAAGATGTATCATTATGATCACCAAACTGCTCACTAAATTGATTAAAAAAATTACACCAACTTGAGACGGATCCATCAGGAAACCCCCTATACCATTCAATAACATCTTTAGTTAATGATTGGACAAACAACTTCATAAAAATATCTTCATGGTTCCCATCTAGTTCTTCAATAATGTTTTTTAAATTTATGGTATGTTGTTCGGTAGATTCCACTACATTCCCTGAAAATTTTGGAATAGCATTTCTTAATTCATTCGATATAATATTTGGATATCCAACTATCCCACTGAAATCAAGTTGCCTATATCTTTCCACCACCATAGGATCTCTTCTCCTCTGGCCCATATTATGATAATTCCCATTCTTACCTTTGAGATGTTGATGATTCATGGCTTGGTGATTTTGTCCACTGCTATGATTATTTCCCATGTTTTTTTCCCTTGGATTACCTCGGTCATAGCTTTCTGCATTATTTGTTTGTCCCCAATAATCAATCCTTCCATTACTATTATTGTTCTTCTCATACCTTCCTCTATTGTTTGGTTCAAACAATGGGTTTGTATGATCACTGTTGAAATTGGTTTCCCATTTTTTCTATGAGGAGGATTGTATTTTGGTAACCCATTCCCTTTTGGTGTCACCTTTTCTCTTGATCTTTCTTCATCATCAGGTACTGAAACCAACTCACTTCTCTTTATTTCTAACTTCTCCAAGACCTCACTAGGTAACCTTCTCAAAGCCTTAACCACTTTTGGATTATTTTTACCATACTCGGTTAACTTACTTAATGTAGCATATAAAAATTGATCTTCTTCATCATATTCTTCTATCTCTTCTTCTATTTCTTGTACTCGATTCTGATTTTCAACATCTTCGCAGCCAAAGGGGTTTCTATTATCCTCTAAATTGCTAAGATTTTCACAATGGCTTCCATCATTGAAATCAACAGTCTCCATATCAAGAAACCTCTTATATCCAATATAAAACATATCTGGAACTTGTTTCTTACTTCTTAAAATTTTGTGTAAGTCTAGTTCAAGTTGATCTTGATGCAAGGATCTTCTACCCCACATTAATACTTAACATAACAAGATTAATCTACCAAGATATACTTGCATCAAAATTGTAGAGTTGCCATCTTCTTTTCAGAAGGAGAATACTGCTTGCTAGTCTTCTGGATTCTTCCTTCCAGTAGAGTGCAATTTTAAATAAACAGGTACTACTACTCTCTGATCTGCAAAATTTGAAACTTTGATAACTCCACAATACTCATTGTGAATATTCCCCAGTAGAGTCCCCAATATATTTGTACTCAAATCAACAGATTGGATTTCCTATGGACTTTCCAATCCAATGATGGGAAACCCAAGTGACTTGGCCAACTAACAAGTTTCAACCAAGGCAAGGTTGACCCTTCTACAATTTTGGCTTTGAAAAACCAAGGTTGGGAGGCCTATACCTTGACTTCTCCTTCAAGTATTTTTATAGCAGATGAGAAACACTTCAAACTCCTTTCTCAAGTATGGCAAGGCACTTAAAATAAATCAAATAGTAATCAATACAACATAAAACTGCAAAAACTGAATGCTTTGTGAGATTTGTAAGAATGATTTATTAAATGTATAAATAAATGGATTCTAGGATATCTCAACAACTCAAAATGATAAACCAAATGATTATATCCAATAATAAATTAGATCAGTGTCTATATCAACTTGGGCAGATAGAGTCAATCCAAATTCAATCCTATGTACAACTTTGCAAGACAATATTAATACTGCCAACTATTTGAATGCTTTGGATGCAGAGAAGATTAAGTATATTTATATATTTGTTAGTTGAAATTAATTTAACTCCTATAGTTGGGAGACTAGTTGAACAAGAAGCCGGAAACATTAAGTTCTCACAAACTCCTTGATGATCAAACAATGATATAAGACATATAATATCTCTACACAAGCATATCTAAAATAGAAATTGAAATTCCTTCAATAATTACAAAAGACTAACTAAAATGGATTGAACCATTTTTCCACAAGTGATACAAAAACACTTATCTTTATTGATTTTGAGAAAATAGTATATTTGAGTCCATGTTGCAGTTGTGATCAAAACTAGAACAAATAATAATGTATATGTTACTGTCGCCCTTTCACATGGTCTTGGAATCCCTTTTTGTATAAAGTCCAAGGGATGCATACAAGCTTTAGACTAATGTGTCTCTTGATAACTAAAACCTAATCCTAAGATCAACAACTACACATTAATTATAATAAAGGAATGATTAATCATTCTTGTCTGAGAAATAATTATCGACCAAAAGAGATCAGAATAACGGTCACTAAAAAATCACTTGTGATTTGTTAGAGACAACTTATAATATTGAATTTGTGTTAAAATATTATGGTACTTTGACCAATATATTTTTGTCTTTGATAATGGATGTATTTCTTGGGGAGTCGAATATCTTTATCATTTTGAACAGGCACGTTGACATTGTTGACCATCTTCTATTACCATATATCTTCGTAATGATTCGTCACAACGTGTATGCATGTCTTTATCTTCCTTAGTATCTCATGAAGACCACATTACTTTATCATCGAATAGATCCATAATCGTCACCCTTGAAACCCTGGATGGAGATGTAGACGACGTATAAAATGATAATTAAAAGCCTAAGATAGAATACAAATAATATTAAAAAATATAAAAAATGACAAAAGGAAATCCCAGTCATCACTTCAATTTGGGCACTCTATCTTTTTACTGTTGAGGACATGTGTCAAGATCACATAAAGCCTCGAAGAGTAAAAGTTGTGCATCTCCGCTTTGAGGCATTACGCCTGCCGTTGATGCTTTCTGCGTTTTAACAAATGATCATATTGCTTAGACCACCATGGGCCCGGGACACATGTCATTTAGGTGTAATTCCTTAATGGTTATATGGTGATCACTTTTTCTTTAAGGATTTACACTGTCTGTTAGATCAATTTAAACTTGATCGGTCTTTACTTTATTCCTTCTTTGCTCATCCTAGCCTGCCATAGACACGTGTAATCTAATTGCACCCTCAGTCCAGATAAAACCCTACACCTTTTCATTTTGAGTGAATGCTAGCCGTGGATGAGATCAACTTTAAACTGTAGATCTTTTTATCTCATTTCATAGATTTTAATGGGTCTGGGACACGTGACGATCATGCACACTCTCAAGATAGATAAAAAAACTTGCAAATTTTCATGGTGAGTGAATGCCAATTGTAGATCTATTTAACATCCATCGTAGATCCTTCCTCCCACATCACTCAGACTTTCAGTGGGGCCAGGACACATGGAGACATGTCGTGATGCCTTAATGGATAGATAATGTGCATCTTGTCTTTAAGGCATTACACCAATCATAAATCTGTTTGGATCCTACCTGATATTTAACCGTTGATGAACCCACGTCTTAGATTTGAAACTTGATCATCTTTATTGCCTCGTTAAGTCATCACCATCGATTTGACTCATGTGCTAAAAGATCAAAACCTTAGTTTCTCACACTTTAATTAGCTACAAAAATGAAGTGTATCTTTATCATTTTGATCGACCGATCAATTTCTGCCAGTTGGATCCTTGTCACCTTGCCATCATACTTCCGCAGGCCCGGGACACAAGTCATAATCTCACAATGCCTTGAAGACTAAAAAATATGCATCTAGGCTTTAAGGCATCACACCAACCGTAGATCTTGTCCGATTGTTAACCGTTGAAAGATCTGTCATGTAAACCGACGTGTATCCCTGTCAACTTGCCCAACAAACCAAATTATTCCACCTGTATCCTCATCATCTTATCCTTATACGTTGGTGGGCCTAGGATGTGTGTCACTTAGGTGTGATTCCTTAATAGATAGATAGTGCACATCTTGTGTTTAAGGAAACACACCGACTGTCAGATGGATATTTACTTGCTTGATGTTTAAGTAACTTTGACCTCAGTCAAGCGAGATCTAAACAGACACCTATCGGCATCGTGCAATGCCTTAATGAGTATAGTTCATTCATCTCTCGATCAAGGGAATATGCCAACTGTCGATCTACACTGAGGTTTAACCATCGAACGGATCTGCATAAATAAATAAAAAGACCACGAAAAGACAAGCAATGACTATATTTATGAATTTAAATATGAATATGCAGGCCGAAAAAAATAAGAATGATATGATATACGAAATACAAATAGAAATAAGAGATAATTAAAAGCATAGATGAACACGTAGAAAATGGAAGCATAAACACAATAATGAATACAAAGGATACTTCCCTGAACCATTTTCATGTGCAAATTTGATCTGCAAATTTGGGTTCTACCACCCTGTGTCTCCCAAATACGCCAAAAATGCATACATTCCCCTTATGACAACTTGTTTATGAAAAAGTGAACACTTCTAGGTTTCTGATTTCCCAAAAGGGAAAAGAGAATACTCCCCTAATGTCCAACTAATCACAACCAACAAATCTCCTAATTAGCTAGGTGCCTATATAATCACTAAAGAAGACACGATGTTAACTTAATGTAATTAGGCAACCCACAATAAAACCATTAGTAGTATAAATCTGTTGAACTTTAACAAAGCGTCCTGTAACCAAAAACAATTAGTAGTTTCCTCACAATATTTGATTGGTAACCTTTGAGAAGAAAAATTCTTTGGCAAACATCCTGCAAAAAATAGTTATGCTGCAAAAACTAGGCAACCATAAAGCCAACAAAGAAGGGCCAGGGGTTAGAAACCAAAAATCAAGTCTTAGAAACCCTAAAAATTGCTCCTTGTTTATGATACAATAAAACTAGATAACTGATGCAGGAGCATCTTGGGTTCTTTGACAATCCTGATCATCCAAAAATATGTTTGCTTTGGTTTAGTAGCTTGTTGGAGGCTGGTTGGTAAAGTGCTCGGTAACTGTATTTTACTCGCTCGGTTGAAGAATTTTTTGTTCTCTACTCAGGTTTGGTTACTTGTTTCTTTCTTGCTTTATCGATGAGTCTCAATAGTGTTTGGCTACTCGGTGGGTTTTTCATTGACTGGTTTTTGTGCTCGGTTGGCTTTCTTACCAAGTTGTGTATTTGATGTTGGATCTTATCACTGACTTCTACATTTAATTTATGTAGTGTGATTAATGTTGGGATCTCTCATTGGGATGTGTGTGGACCTAAATCTGGGTCATTGTTGTTTTGTATGTTGGATCTTTAGGATCTGAGTGCCGACCTCTTTGGTGGACTCTTGTATATATTTGTTTTTTTGTTCTTAGATTAAGGAGTATCATGAATGGAGATATAGAAGATAGTGTAGAAGATTCTGATAGAAGGTTTGTGATCTTGCATGTATGAAGATTATTCTGTAAATGTCTGAATGTATATGGTTGAAATTGGGAAGGCCTTACAACCTGATATGTAATAAGTTTGATGAAATAATATAAAGTTCTAATGTTTCTTCTCTCCTTTTCTGTGTTGTTGCTTCAGAGTTGTTCTGTGAGGAGGTTTGGATAGCTGGGAGCGCCTTGGGTCCCTATTCTTTGACTCTCCTTGTGTCAGGTGGTATCAAAGCAAAGGTTAGATCTAGGTTCCTTCTTGTAATCCCTAACCTGAGTTGGTTGATATTGTTGCAGGGTAGTAGATTAAGATCTAACCTACAATTGCAGAGGGTTTCAAGATGTTTCGTAGGAGAGAAAATGCATATCAAGGTCTAGCTGATATGCTTAGACAGATTGCTACAAGATTGGAAGCTATTGAGACAACACAACATAGAGGAAGATATCTTGAGGATGTTAGTGATGATGAAGTTGAAGAAGTGCAAGGAGAATCTGCACCTGCACCTGTGATGGATCAAGAAGAAGAGAGATTCCTAAGAACTTTCACAAGTTTGAAGTCCACACCTCAGTTTAATCCTCTTGAGTATAGAGGAAAGTTGGATTCTGATGAATTGATAGATTGGATAACCGAGATGGAGAAATACTTTGAGTATAAGAATGTACCAGAGGAGAGGAAAGTAAAGATTGCATGCACAAAGTTGAAAGGTCATGCATCCTTGTGCTAGGAGCATCTGCAATTGGATTAAAAGAAGAAAGCTAAAGATAAGATCAAGGTATAGGATAAAATGATAAACAAATTGAAAGGCAAGTTTCTACCTTGTGATTACCAGATTAACCTAGTTAGGATAATGCAAAGTTTGAAGCAAAAAGATAGTTCAGTAAAAGATTACACCGAGGAATTTTACAGATTGGAGATCAGATTGTAAATGTTTAAGATGAAGTGGAAATAAAAGCAAGGTATATGAATGGATTACTAAGTTCTATACAAGATAAGATAAACTTGGTAAAAATGGAGAGCATTGAAGAGGCATATTATTTTTCCCTAAAAGATGAGGATAAATTGAACAAAAGATATGAACAAAGGCAACAAGGAAGAGGTGGTAGATTCCCTAGAGGACGACGTAGATTTCATGGTGAAAATAGTAGATCTAAACCCAAAAAGACAAATCTAGACACCTATCAAGACACAGGAAAGACTGAGTGGAAAGGTGGAAGTTCATTCTAAGGAAGAGGAAACTACTCCCGAGGTGGATATAAAAAAAGAGGGTTCCAAGGAACTTGTTACAATTGTGGTGAGGAAGGAAATAGGTCTTTTGAGTGTACACATGTAAGAAAGAAAGTCAGTAGTAGAAAAAAAGCTTTGGTGCAAGAAGAGTCACTGAATGAACCTAAAAAGGAAGGAAATATAATGATCAAAAGGATACTATGAAGTGAGAAAGATAAGAAAGATCCTGTAAGGAAAAGTTTGTTGAAGACCATATGCAGAGTTGCAAACAAAGTTTGGAAAGCAATTGTTGATAGTGGAAGCTTGAAGAATGTAGCATTTGAGGAGATGGTCATGATGTTGCATTTGGAAAGAATGAAGCACCTGAAGCCCTATCAGGTTTCATGGATCAAGGAAGAGCATACATTAATGGTGAGTGAATAATGTTTTGTGAATCTGAAAGTTGGAAAGTATTTTGATAAGGTGTTGTGTGATATTATGCCAATGGATTGTTGTCATATTTTGTTGGTTAGACCTTGACAATATGATAGACATGCTATACATGATGGAAGAGTGAATAGATATACTATTTGGGTTGATGGTAAGAAGAAAATCTTGTTACCTTTGATAGAAGAATTTGTTGATGAGATATGTACATCTGTGAAAGTTTGTTTGATGGAAGGTAGAAAGTTTGTTAAAGATTTAAAAAGGAATGATTTTTGTTACGCTTTAATTCCTAACAAACTGAGTAAGAATACAAAAGATAAATTTCCTATAGAGGTTGAGAAATTGCTTACCTAGTACAAGGAGATAAGTTTAGATAATGTACCTGATGGTTTTCCACTGATGAGAGATATTAGTAAATGTATGGATTTGATTCCTGGATCTAGTTTTTAGAATAAGGCACCACATTGATTGACATTGATTGAAAATGAGGAATTCAACTGACAAGTTAATGAGTTTTTGAACAAGGGTTTGATAAGAGAAAGTCTGAGCCCATGTGCAGTACCATCAGTATTAGCACCTAAGAAGAATGGAGAATGGTGAATGTGTATTGATCAAGAGCAATCAATAAGATAACAGTTAAGTATAGGTTTCCTATACCGAGGATGGATGATATAATGGATTGTTTGAGTGGAGTAAAATATTTTACCAAAATTGATTTGAAGAGTGGATATCATCAGATCAAAATCAGAGAAGGTGATGAATGGAAGTCTGCTTTCAAGACAAAAGAAGGTTTGTACGAGTGGTTTGTTATGCCTTTTGGTTTAACTAATGCACCAAGTACATTAATGATATTGATGAATGGGGTTTTGAATAAAGTTTTGAATAAATGTGTGATTGTATACTTGGATGATATTTTGATATTCAGTAAGACTAGAGAAGAGAATTTGATGCATATAAGACAAGTGTTGAGAGAATGGAAGAGGTAAAGTTGCTAATAAATTTGAAAAAGTGTTCCTTTATGAAAGAAGAACTTGTGTATTTAGGTTTTTTGATTTTAGCTGATGGTTTGAAGATGGATCTCGAGAAATATGAAGCTATACTTAGTTGGCCTACACTTGATAATGTCAGTGAGGTAAGATCATTTCATTGATTGGCAAGTTTTTATAGGAAGTTCATAAAAAAATTTAGTTCTATTTGTAATGTTATGGCTAAGACAATTAGGGGAGACAAAAGAGAATTCAAATGGACACATGGAGCTTATAAGAGTTTTGAGACTTTGAAACAAAGGGTTGCTGAATTACTCGTGTTATCCTTACCTGATTTCAATAAGATATTTCAAGTTGAATGTGATGCACGTGGAAGTGCAATAGGAGTTGTGTTGACTCAAGAAGGTAAACCTATTGCTTTCTTTAGTGAAAAGTTGAATGATGCTAAGAGGAAATATTTTGTCTATGATCAATAATTCTATGCTATTGTTCAAGCTCTTAAGAAATGGAGACATTACTTGATGCTGACTAAATTTGTGTTGTATACTGATCATAAGGCTTTACAATATTTGGGTAGTCAAAATAAGTTGAATCAGAGACATATGGAATAGGTAGAGTATTTGCAGAGTTTCACATTTGTGATAAAGGATAAGAGTGGAATTTCTAACTGAGTTGTTGATGCACTGAGTAGAAGAAGATCATTGTTGACTAAAATAAGAATTGAGGTTCTTGGGTTTGATGACATGAAGAATTTGTATGGAAATGACCTTGATTTTTCTGAGTAGTGGAGAGTGTGAAGAGAACCTATTCCAAATCAATCGAATAAGTATGAGGACTATTTCATTCAAGAAGATGTTATTCAAAGGTATTCAGTTGTGTATACCGAGAGGATCAATGAGAACTAATTTGATTAAGGAAAAACATAGTAGTGGTTTGGCTGGACATTTTGGAATTGATAAGACATTGAGTTTTCTTAAGGAAATGTATTTTTGGCCTCAGTTGTATAAGGATGTTTAGAAATTTGTGAAAAGTTGTGGAGTTTGTCAAGTTGTGAAAGGATTAAGTCAAAATGCTGGTTTGTATACACCGATCACTGTTCCTGAGAAACCTTGTAGTGATATCCGTATGGATTTTGTTCTTGGCTTACCGAGGACAATAAGAGGTAATGATTCCATATTTGTTGTTGTGGATATATTTTCTAAGATGACACATTTCATAACATCTAAGAAAACATCATATGCAATACATATAGTAGATCTTTTCTTTAAGGAGATCATTATATTGCATGGATTACCAAAGAGTATCATCTCTAAACGAGACAATAAGTTTGTTAGCTATTTTTGGAGAACACTTTGGAAGAAGCTAGACACTAAGTTGAAATATAGTTATACATTTCATCCACATACTGATGGACAAACAGAAGTTGTATACCAAAGTTTGGGTAACCTACTGAGATGCTTAGTTGGAGACACACCGAGTAATTGGGATTTGATGTTGGCACATGTAGAGTTTGCATATAATAGTTTAGTGAATATATGTACTGGAAAAACACCTTTTGAGATTTTTCAAGGCACACAACTAAGACATATATCAAACTTGAGAGATATTGCTGGAGAAGAGAAGATAAATGATGAAGGAGAGAAATTCGCTGAGTTTATGAAGACATTGCATGAAGATGTAAAACATAAGTTGGAGCAAAGAAATTAGAAATACAAGGATAGTACAGATAGATCAACAAGACATAAGAATTTTGAAGTTGGTGATACAGTTATGGTTCATTTGAAGAAAGACATATTTCTTGTTGGAACATATGGTAAATTGAAAATGAATAAATTTGGTCCATGCAAGATATTAAGAAGATTTGACAGTGCAAACACATATGAAGTAGAATTACCAAATGATATTGATATATCACCCATATTCAATATTTCAGGTTTGTATGAATGTCACGAACCTGATGAAGAAGTGATAGTACCAAGTGATTATCCTAAGAAACAAATGGAAGAAGTTAAGAAAATTTTGAAACATAGAATTGGCAGAAGTACAAGAGGAAATAATTACATGGAGTATATGATAAAATGGAAGAACAGACCAATTTAGGACTCATCTTGGATTTCTCAATCTGAGCTGGATCTAATTTAGGTTGGACCTGACACATGATTCAGAGAATCATTTGTTTTGACTCCAGGTGTTTGATGCAAGAGAATATTGGGTTCTTTGGCAATCCCGATAATCCAAAAATATGTTTGCTTTGGTTTAGTAGCTTGTTGGAGGCTACTTGGTAAAGTGCTCGATAATTACTTTTGCTCGCTCGATTGAAGAATTGTTTTTTCTTTACTCAGGCTCAGTTACTTGTTTGTCTTTCTTTACCGACGGGTCTCGGTAGTATTTGGCTACTCGATGGGTTTTTCACTAGCTGGTCTCTGTGCTCGGTTGGCTTTCAAACCGAGTTGTGTATTTGACGTTGGATCTTCTGGCCAACTTTTGCATTTAATTTATGTAGTGTAATTAATGTTGGGATCTCTCATTGGGATGTGTGTGGACCTAAATCAGGGTCATTGTTGTTTCCTATGTTGGATCTTTAGGATTTGAGTGCCGACCTCTTTGGCGGACTCTTGTATATATTTGGTTTTTTGTTCTTAGATTAAGGAGTATCATGAATGGAGATATAGAAGATAGTGTAGCAGGTCTGTGACCTCGCATGTATGAAGATTATTGTGTAAACATCTGAATGTATATGGTCAAAACTAGGAAGGCCTTACAGTCAGACATGTAATAAGTTTGATGAAATAATATAAATTTCTACTATTTCTTGTCTCCCTTTTTGTGTTTTTGCTTTTGATTTATTCTATGAGGAGGTTTGGATAGATGGGAGTGCCTTGGGCCCCTATTCTCTGACCCTCCTTGTGTCAACAATGTATTTTCACCATAAAATCATACGATAAAACTCAATGAAGGACATGAGAGAACTATTAGAGAATTCCTATCGTACAATGAAACTCACTAAAGCACATCATAAAACCCCCAAGTCTTGATTGTCGTACAATAAAAATCATATGCAGAAATGATAAATGTTAGCAAGGCAAAGACTTGTATGATAAAGTTCACATGCGTAAATGATAAACAAGGTTAGTCCATATTATCGTAGGATAAACCATCCCAGCTCATACAAAATTCTACGAAGTTTCAGAAAACATAAAAAAAAGGCATGAAGTGAGGCCAAATTATGAATCTTGAGCCCCACAATGGGTGCCAGAAATGTGTGTGTGAAAAGTGGTTATAACCCGTGGCACAAACACTTCAGTAAATCCTTACATTAGGGGTTAGCAACATGATATTCACATCATAACAATTGAACAAACCCACTAAAATTGACTTATTTATTCCTATTAAGGGTGAGTATAATCCATGAAAATTTCTCTCAGATCATGAGCATGTAGATTAGTGACTTGACTTCCTTAAAACAAAAGATTCATTGTGAGTATGATGCAATGATTGTATTCTTTGCTCCAAAATCTTGCTGAAATAATGCAAACTAGGATAGAGAATTAAAAAACTAAGCTAAGAATGCAACTAAGAGTTATTATTCATTATTCTAAATGAGATGCAAGTAGTCTAAGAAAGGAAATACTATCCAAATTAAGATTCCTACAATGCAAAATAAGCCCTAGATGAAATGTAGCATTATGATGTTACTATGAAATTGTATATTGAAATGAGCTTGAGAGGCTTGGTTTTATTAAAATACCATGAGGATGAATGGTTAAGATTTGATCACAAAGAGTGGTTGATATTCATTCCTCCCTTAATTCACGCGAGCTTCATCCATGTGAGAATCGTTGATTGGTCAGAGTTGTGCTTGTTTGGTTGTGGATGAGACAAAATAATAGTTTCCTCCTTTCAATCCCTTTTTAATTATAAATTTTTGTACACACATGTGTTGAATGGGTTCACTTAATTAAAAGGAGGTTAGGACTATTAAGTGACTTTGTTTTATCATTTTAATAGCCTTGATGCTTGGATTTGAGGTTTAGTTGGATTTTAGATTAATTTAATTATGCAAGCATGTTTGATAAAATTTACTTACATAATTAGGCCTAGTATTTAAATACCTTTGATTAGGTTTTTAGGTCAATTAATCGAGATTAGCGGGTCTTAGTTTACTAGACCAATTTTAGGTGATTACAAGTGCATTATAATGTACTTGTAGCACTTTTAGATGAATAATTGAATATCAATATACAAGTGAATCAAATTAATTTGATGCTTCCCAGAAGTTTATTTTCATTATGAGAATTAAATAAGTATACAATATAAAGCCCCTATAATAATGAACAGATAATAAGCTCGTATAGATTATAAGAAACACATAAAAAAATAGAGAAAAAGGAAACTCAAAAATACAATAATACTAATAATGTTTAAAGCCACACATAAAAAGATAAGATTATCTTTATTTATATTAACTTTTGTAAGCAACAAAATTGTTAAAATAATAATGTTAATTAAATAAAGTTTATAAGGGCATAATGTAGTAGTCAACTCATAACATTGTTGTGGTAGCCACCAAGGTTTAAACCCACGGTGGGTCATTAAGATCGTAGGCCATATGCTTCTACTGGACTAACATTCTTGCAAGTGTTATTAGGATATTGTGCTCATAGGTTAGTAGCCTTCATTGGACAACTGAACTCACATATTTGAACAAGATGATAATATTTTGGGGGTTGGGGTTCCCCATTAATGGTCTTGACAATAAAGTCATTAGGAAGAGATCATATGTAAGTGGTCACTTTGGGCTCATACTAGACTAAAAACCAAAGTAACTCACATAAAAAATTAATTAAATAATGACCATACAATTTTTTTATTTGTTTGATTTATAAATGTTTACTTGTAAAAACTGGAAATAATTTTAATGTGTATAAAAAAATATATTACAAACAATGCCTTGTTGATTTTACTATTAGGTTACATGAAATATAATTAATATTCCTCGTTAAAATATGATTTTATAATGGTCATTTAAAGGCTTTACAAATTTATTTTAAATTTTATGGGTAAAATAGAATATCTATATTATTTGTGACTACTTTAATATAGTCTTAATTTCAAGACTCACATACATTCCTTTTGGACGTATAAAATTCACAAATAAAACCAAATTGAAACTCACTCAAAATTAAATTATAATGACATTTATCAACATAAAATTATATTTGACAACATAACATTACAATATATGACTAAAGTCACTATTGTGAAATTAATTATCTTTCATCAGCTTATGCATTATCTATACATATTTTTGAATGCAAGTTAATCCCTCCCCTTTTGAGATTCTTATCATCCCAAGTGACATCTACATAAAACATTAAATATTTAATCAAACAATTAGAAAATATAATACACACACACATGTGCGCACACACACACACACATGTATCTTATTATAACAAATTATATGATTATTTTGACAACTTTTTGAGAAGTGGAACCAAGAAAAAGTGCAAGGTACGAAATTAGTGAAACTAGACAATAACCCTCTAGCATTTGAGAGAGAAAGTTACCAATTTCTATACAAAAGGAAAGTGGTGTCATAAGTATTGAATGCAAGATCTTAGTACTATATCAAGGAGTTTTTAATTATTGTGAAGTCTAATCTTGATTTAGAGAAGCCTCAACTCTATGTGAAAAGATATTTATTACTAGTACGTATATTTACTAATACAATTATCATAAAGGTTGTGATGAAAATTCTTTCCAAAAAACAATAATAATTCTCTATCATAATGTTTTGTGGCAATCAAAAGATCATATGCATCTTCATGCTTGTGGTGGTTAAAAATAAATAAAATAATAAAGGGAAATATGATGCCTCATACAATTTTAAAGTGTAAATGAGAATGAGCTTAAAAAATCTTCTCGAAATATATAATATATAAGTGCATGATAATGTGATTCAAATTTTGGAAATATATTAATTGGCATAAATTATAAAAAAGATATTTAGTGTTGAATGATACTGTTTAATTCTCATATGCACATAGTTTAAAAATAAAATTATTTTCAAGATCTAAGGTAAAAGGTGATGATATTCTTTATGAGTTCTTCCATTTCTATGTACATTTTAAATTAATGCCTTTGCACTCGAATAGATTAGTTTTTAAAATATATGTAATTTATATTAATATTATATAGTAATACATGATAAAATATCATTTAAATTTAGTTTACATTTAATCATCAAGAAAAATGATCTTATCATCAACATTTATGTTAAAAAATACTTGAATTTGCATCTTAAGTAGGCACAAGGGTTACACTAGAAGAAAATATGCATTTAAGTAATATTTTAGATATTACAAATTGATAAAAGAAAATTTTGATCCATAAATTACAACTTTATAGGACTGTACCCTTGAATTGATACAAAAAGATATTACATCCATATATGTTTCTAGGTACCGGTTATTCTGTCAAAATATAAAAATGCTCCACATATACTTTAGAGCCATGTCCATCCCATTACCACTACTTACTATACTCCTTATACTATAGTTCTCTATCCCCCCATATAAGAAAAAAAGGGATTCATATTCTAGAAAGCTTAAAGTATCAAAACATTACATATGCCTCATCATAATCTATGTCATTGCTGGAACAAGGGGGCTTACTAAGTGCTTCATTTCTTCATTTCATTTGCAACCACTAGACAAAAGGGCCACAAGCATAGTGGTCTTCTTTGGCATCACGAGACACATGAATCTCTATTGAGCCTTCTATACTCACATCACCCTCTCAAGCCTCCACTTTATCATAGTTAGACTCATTCAAAATTAGACCCTCTGCCACTAGGAATGTTTGAAGCCATCTAGGGGCTCCTTAATTGGTCAAGTCGACCATATTATTGGGGAATGGGGAGTTCTTGGCCACACCTAACCTTCTTTTCTCTCTGAATAGGCAACCTCTCAATTTCCTTGCCTCTGCACCGAGAGAGATAGAAGTTTTCTAACACATCACCTAGATCCCCCATGAAACATTTGTTTGTCGATCTTCTGCATAGGGCCTCCATTTGTTTCTCCTCACCTACATCACTTAGAATTGAAACAAGCATGGAAGAGACATCAAAATTAACTCTATACCTATGCTCTAATTATATAATGTCCTCACCCAACACACGCTTGATGGCATCCAACCCCAACCCAATCATTGGTTTGAATACCATCTTTAATCTCTTCTCAAAGATTTCACCAAGGAATGATATCTTCTGTTTATGACAAATGTGACACATAGGAGTATCCATCTTCTCACACTCACCTATCAACACTCAAAGACTTCAATTTTAGCATGCCCATATCACTATTTCATCCTGCAATTTATAGCTGAGAGCCACCAACTTCATAATGCCCCAAATTATTATGAGTTACTCTAACTATGCTTAGCGTACGTTAGAAACCCATGAAATCTATGTGAATTTATCATGACTTTATACCAACATGAGGAAAGTACACACACACACACACACATATCTTCCAAGTAATCTGTAGTTCCTATCACCACCATCCACATGGACACCTTTTCTAATTCCAAAGCTGTCATAATTTTATTCTTATATTTATCATAAACTGTAATTAATATGACACTTATGACATGGTACCCACAAGGCATCCTATAATAGCTTTGATCCTCATGTTCTTCACCTAGAAAGTTTATGATTATTCCCCATAATTTCTAACTATGACCACATCAAATTAGTTGACGAGGTTAATCATTTTTGGTAGTGTGGAGGGATGCCAATTTAGCTACGACATCTTCTTCCTAACTTCCCTCCTTGTAAATGTGGGATATCCTAAAATTGTCAAATTTTTTGAGGAGATCCCTAATGGCTCTCAACCATTTACCCAATCTCCAGTTAGGAGTACTTCTTGTCTAATGAAATTTACTATTAGTAGAGAATCACCTTCCAAGTGCACATTGCGAGCTCCAATATCTAAACCACATTTGAGGCTCAGAATCACCGCCCTCATCTCAACTTCACTCTTTGAGGTCACTCTCATATTTTCATACATTTATTTTATAGTATTTCCTTCATGGGCTCTTTCAATGTACCCCACCCTACTCAATCTAGGATTTCCTTTTGAAGCTCCATCAAAATTTTGTTGGAAAGTGACAATGCAAGCAATTGTTATTTTGTCATTGTTGTCAAACCTTGACTGGTGAGACTATTGTTATTTGTTTGAGTACCATATCTATTGTTGATGAAGAAGATTTAACAAGAAGACCAAGTGAATGGTTGAGTTAAGGCAAATAAAAGGGTACTTGATCAGTTGGCACTCTAGCAAAATAATTAGTTGTTTATCTTTCAAAGACAGTTTTTCTGGCTGTTCTGTGCCGAGCAAAGTTGCTTATGCCGAGAAAAGTTGCTTGTGCTGAGCAAAGTTGTTTGTGACGAGCAAAGTTGTTAAATGCCGAGCACCAGTGAAATTGCCGAGTGAAAATAGTGATATTGGCCGACTTACAGTAATTGGATTAATGATGAGATTTGAGATCTCTGGCCGACTTAGTTAATTTTATTGGGACATGTAATGTTAATTAAAGATTGATCCATGTCATTTAATGTATGGGTAACCGTAATTAATGCATGGTTTCAAGATTTAATTAATAGACTACTTTGGAGAAGTAAATGTAATGCAAAGATGGAATGATCAATTGGATCTGACCTAACCTAAGATCTACGATCTTGTTTAAGCGGCAAAAGATTTATCTGACCTAAACAAAGAGGTATATGATAACCTCAATGGGTTATTCATTTAGTATGCAAGAAATGTGTTGTTGAATGTAAAGTGGATGTGTATGCAAGAAGATTGCATAGTTGATTTACTGTTTGGTATGATCTAGCAGAGAAGGCTGAATACAGAAGCAGAGAGTTGCATGTGTGATTGCTTGACGGATTTCCAAGCAGATCAGAAGGTTGAAATGACAATGCAGGCTATCTAGTAAGTTAACATCAGAGCTGTAATTAGATCTGAATTCGCAAAGTAAGTTGTATGTATCAGATCACAATTGTTGATTACTTTCTAACCATTGTATCAGTTAAAATCCTTTAACAAGGTTGACCTAACAATCATTTGTATAAATCCTCTAACAAGGTGACATTCAGGTGGAATGTTCTAAGTCCTCTAACAAGGCCA
>MU227948.1:708089-736886 GCA_018584345.1 Thuja plicata | reverse complement strand
ATGTTACTAGTGGTTTTTCCCATATTGGGTTTCCATGTTAAATACTTGTGTCAACTTGTGTGAATGCTTATGGTTTGTTTTACTGTTATGTTTCTACAAGCTAATTTCAATTGACAGTAAACTGCATTATTAAAGTTGTTAACTTATGCTACTGCTGCCGAGTAGATCTGAAATACAGAAAGTTTTTATTTGCTACATCTAAACCTGAGGATAACTGATTCACCCCTCCCCTCTCAGTTATTCTAAATTCATTCTAACAAATTTATCTTTACCCATCTCAGATCCCATTTTTCCCATTTCACTTCTGTTAGAGTAAAAAGGTATTTCCACTTATTAATTAAATCATTATTGATTTAATTATTAAGACACCTTATTCACTTATTAATTAAACCATTATTGATTTAATTATTAAGTCACCTTTTTATCTCTAGTTTACTTAAGCTAAACTTTAGGCATGTTATTATTAATTATTCACGCAACCTAAGTTTCTCCACCTTTTGGTGTTTGATCTCCTTTATAAGGATTGATTTCTTTGTATTTTGTAATTCCATTTAATTATTATTGAATCAATTAAGGATGTTTCATCTTTCATAGATTTGTTGTTTCTGGCCTCCATAGCTTTTGCTTCTCTCTTTCCGTGATAGGTGTTTGCATACAGGTGATTCTTGGGAGCTGTAGGATTGATAGTTTTTTATCAACTCCAATATGGTATCAGAGGTCCAGATCTTTATTCCCCATTCTCTTCATGAGAGATTTGTCTTTTTTCTTCATATCTATGTTTTTGAGAGGTTTTTGTCTCAGATTTTGGTGGAATTGGGGGGAGTTATTTTTCAGAGCACTTTGGGAAAAAAAATGACATCATGGTTGCCTCCAGAATGCCCAAAACCCCCTATTTTTGTATAAGGCATGTCTAATTTGGATACAGTTGAAATCTAGGCTCTCTTTTTGCATGAATGACTTTGGCACGCTTTTTGAGGCAAACAATTGCCTTAATTTTCATGTCGCCTTAGTTTTTTCTCTGCCTCAAAATTCACGCTAGCATTTTTTTGAAAATAAAAGTAAAAATTTGCATGACAATTTGGGTTTCTTGGTTCTCTTCTTGTTTTGGAGCAGTCTTCGGGTTTTTGCTTGTATCTGGAGAAAACATAGGTGCTTTTGGCCAAACGAGATATTGTCAGAAAGTTGGTTTCGAGCCTGACCTGATTTTTAGGCTTGGATTTCTGATTTTTGCTTCTTGCAGTCATTTTTTCCAGTCAAACTCAGGGTTCCTTTTTACACTTTGGGAGCCATATCTTGCTCATGCCGACTCCATTTTTCAACTTCCGCATGGCATTGGAAATCTGATTCAGTGCTCTATTTTATTTCATGGGTCTCACACCCAGATTCTTCTCCATGTATTTTTATTCAATTTTTTGCATTTTCACAATATGGTGGATATCTTGGATGTTTCAGGTCCTAGGATTGTTTTCCTTGCATGACATGAGTCCCTTTTAGCTGCTATTCATGTTTCTACAATTTTTTTTATCATTTTTATCATTGTAGATATCTATTTTTGTAGTTTTTCTTGTTTACAAACACATAGTGATAAAGTGTCATTTGATGTATGCTTGGGATCTTGAACTTTTTTTTTTTAAAATATTTTTTTGTACTCGCACTAGATTATAAAGTGCCATGGGGGGGTGGGGGTTGATGTTTGATTTGTTTTCCATCTACCTTTGTCAAGTGAGTGTTCCTTCCATGACATTAGCCTCATGATGTGTATCACGAGAGTGATCCTTCCATGAAACCATCCTTTATATGTGTTTGTACTTTCTACACTTTCTATGTTCCTGGTTCTTCTTCATGTAGTTATTCTTAGTAGTTTGATTCAGTGTACCTATCATGCCACTCCCTGCTTAGCATTATGGGAGAAGATCCTAGAAGCTCTATAAACCACAATAAGGAAGTCTACACAATACCAGAGGTAACCAACACATGTAGGATAACCTAAGTTGTATATAGGGAAGTTTCATCACATAAGTCTACCCTTGAAGGTAACCCTAGTAATCCCTCTTGGACCCTAGCCTCCAAGTGACTCTATGTGGCTCAGTAATCCTTTCGTAAAGACAAAGATCCTAACTCCATCCTAGCATGTAATAAAACTCAAGGCATGGGTAGAGACTCAGACATATTATTAGTCCATTTAAAAACCCCTTTAATGTTTCATATTTTCACTTATTAAGTAACTTGTCAATGAGTTACCCTAGTAGCCACTTAGAGCCCTGGACCCATTGCAAGCCACTTCGCCTTTATACACTTAGTTAACCTACCTAGGGTCATAACACAATCAAGAAGGTACTACTTAAATCACAAACTATTTCCTGCCCATACAGGAACACATAGGTTCTCAAGTAACCATCACAACTGAAAGTACCCTCTCAAGATCACACAAGACAAGATTAAATCAACCAGGTTGGGTATAAGGAATCGAGTCCCAAAACTGACATCATAGAACCATGCAATGACAATTACAAAAGACACCACAACAAAACCAAAACCCTAAAAACCTTTGGTTTTACATCCTGAAGGTCATCTAGTTCCAACAGATACCCAAAGATGATCACATTCTATACAAGAAAAGAATACGTAGTTCATTTCGCTAATCACCCAAAACACATTAAGGCATGATACACACATCTTCAAAAAGAACTAGTCTAACATAGTGATATAAACATCTTTAGCAAGATCTTATTCAAAATTTAGTGATAACATAATGATAAACAAATTTATAATATCCTATTATGCAAATTCGTTCATCTAGTAAAATTACTAACACAACTATAATTCAATATCCCAAGAAAATGCACAATTAAGTTCCTATAGGTTAATTTATGAAATCTAGCATACATGAATTATCCTTTCCAATAATTACTAAAGATCAACTATAATTACATCATGTATGAAAAATACAATGTAAAAACCATTAATAGATAATAATATTCGAACATTAATATTATCTATTAATCAAATTAATCAACCTCATATATATGCATAAAGAAAACTTATTTAAAACTAAATGAATTAATCATGATAAATAAAACTATATGTATATATTTGAAAGGCATAATTACAGACATAATAAATTAAACCTAATAATAATACTTGTAAAAAAATTTAAATAATCTAACATTTATAATAACTAACATATTAATTAATAGATAAAAACAAACTTTATATTTATTAATTTAAAACAAAGTGTTATCAACAAAAATGAAAATTAAATTTTAAGACTTTTAACAAAAAATAATTTTTAAAATTTTTAAAATTAAAAACTATAATATTAGGGGGGTCGTGTGGCCCCCACCCCACCTTTTCATTTTAAACCCCGTCGGCATCCCATCCTTAACGGAGGGCGCTGCGGGCCCGGCTGCAGCTGGCAGCTTTGGCTACCGCGCCAGCGGCCTCGCGCAGGCCTACGGAGGTGGGGGTGTTTTTATTTTTATTTTTATTTTTTTAAAACAAATTTATTTAAAAACACTTTTTTCTCAAGCAAATTTTTATTTCCGAAAACACAAAATGCCAAAAGAATATCTTTTTTCCTTTTCTTGTTTTCTCCCATTTTGTCTTTTTCTTGGGTTTGTCTTTTTTCAATTTACTGGTGAATTTTTATTTCTCTGTGTATTTTCAAGAGAGTTATTTTTTTGAATCTATTTAATTTTTTTAAAGGAGATTTTCTAAGGTCAAATATTTTTCTTTCCACTATAGTCTCTATTATAGGCCTGTTTAATTTATCTAATTTTAGGGTCTTTCCTAAGGTATTTTTTCATGAAATTTTAACAACATATCCCTACTATGCCAAGTTATATTTTTTCCTAAAAATAATAGATCCAGGGTTTCTAAAGTACCCAATTTAACCAAAAATACTAAATAGATCCTAATTAGAAAAATAGAATTACCAAACACAAATGAAGACAATTTTTTACAAAAATTGAAATTAACAAAAGGGTTTTCCAAACCCTACCCCAATTCAATCAAAAAATGACAATGGAGCCCTTTGAGAAATGGAGAAACCCAAAGCCCTCTGAATTTGAATCCGATTGTAGATCCAGAACCACGAAGCCTCCAAAGCAAGGATCTCCTCAATTCATCTCCTTCTTCCAAAAACCTATTATGATAGAATGATAAGAGAACTCCCCTAAAGAGACTCAACTCCCACTTTTCAAGCAATCCCAAAATATACACTCCACTAAACTTAGTTTACTCAACTTTCAAAATTGAAAGAAAATAATAATTATTAATTAAAAATATCCCTTTAATTGTGCAACTCAACTTTGACTTTTTAAAACAACTTGCATTTTGAATTCAAACTCTAATTTCAATAATTACAATGCACAAGTAATTAATTAAATAACATATTAAATAGATTAAATATTTAAAGCATAATTTTATCCATGCACTCAAATATTTAATTATTTAATAAAGCATAAAATCTAAAATAACTTTAATTTTAAATTAAATATTTAATTAAATCCAAATATTCAATATTTAAACTTTAATTAATTTTTTCAATTAAACATAGACATTCAATTAATTTTAATTAATTAAATACCCTATATTTAATAATTAATTCCAACAATACTCAATTCAATAAATCACATGATAATTCACACAATATCAATACACTCAACTGAAATCAACAAAACCAAACTCAAGCACACTCAGGGATGGGATCCACGAATTCATGTCAACTAGCCAAATTCGGGTAGGGTAGACAAACTGATACTTGTCCAATACTTAGGACAAAATAAAGGTTTAGGGTATGGATTTGGACCTGAATACTATCTCCCCTCTCTTACCATTGAGATATTGTGATAGGGCACGCTCACTCTTGCCAATTCAGGGAAGACATAGCCCGGTACCTACAAACCTGTCATCACAAAGATGAATATACATGTATATAATATAACAAACAATAGTTGAGACTAGTTTATCGTGTGAATCTCATCGAAGAAAGTAACTACGACTCTGTCCCATACCATGCCAAACATGTCAAACGTAAAAGTAAAACATATAAATTATCCATTTACATACAAATACAGGGCCAGTATTGTTAGAAAACCATAATCCAAATGAAATCCTAACATATACATAAGCAACATAAAATAACCATAAATCACATGTAAATAGAAGATATAATACACAAGCCATGAATCAATAACATAATGAAATGTAATACATGAATATCCTCAAAACTATCTGAAGTAATCAACATATACATAAAAATGCCTAAAAGAGTTCGACAACTGAAAACTGAAAAAAAAAAACTAAGGGGTGGGTACTACATCCTCCTCCCCTAAAACTAGGCTTACTCCTGGAAGCCTACAAAAAAGATAGAGATATGAATGTCTCAACACAAAGCGTCACACTGAGTCACAAAATAATCAATGTGTGGGTCCCATAGGACCCTTCCCCAGTCTCTGACTCGAACACTGGGGATCATTCCCTACTATAGAAATGCAAAAATTAGCTGCTAGTCCTCTACTCGCAATTCCACTCATAGGAGCATGATACACAGTTGGAGGATGATCAAACGCTCCATACATTTTGTAAGACATACCCACATTCCCGACTGTAGGCTCAGAAGCTACTGACCTCTGTTCTGAGAACTGCGGTGCACACTGATGACAATTGACAACAATATTTCCAAACTACCCACATGAAAAGAAAGCTCCTCTGCTACCACCTCCTCTAACTAAAGGTGCACTAGACTGTTGAACACTACCCCTACTGACATCCTGATGTACACTCTGTGCTGGCTGAACTGCTCGATTGCGCTTGCTGCACTGAATATCACATAAATTCCTAATTCGAGGACCACTAAAAGTAGGAGGAATGGTTCCTCCCTGCTGCTGAGACTGATTACCTTTTGGAAAGGTAGAAAGACTTCTAGAATTCTCAGCTCCCTGAGAATGATTACCTTTGAAACCAGAAGTAGGTACAGTAGGCTACACTCCCAATTGTCCACCATGGCCCAAAGCTAGATTTGCCTACACAAGAGTAGCTTTAATGACCGCTTCTCTAAGGGTTGTAGGCTCAAAGAGTAAAACTTCCCCAATGATTTATTCATTGAGCCCCCTAACAAAATGCTGAATCATAAGGGCCGAATCTTGACCATAACCTGAATAATGCTTGAGCTCGAAGAATCGACGCTCATACTCTACCACTAACAATGTCAACTGCCTCAGGTTATGGAACTAATCCGCTTGCTGCTGCCTCCACTGATCTGAGAGGAAGCGCTCTCAAAAGTTCTCAAGAAATAACTCCCAAGTAACTGTATCCATGTGGAGCCCTAACTTCTCCTCTTCTATCTTCCATCACACCGCTGCAAAATCAGAGAGTTTCATCACCACATACCTAGCTTTAGTATTGCTACTAAAGAGATGCATGTCAAAACTCCTCTCCAAGGAAATAAGCCATGTCTCAGCCTTAGACCCTGATCCTTTCCCATCAAAGGGAGTAGGTCGCACTCTCATGAGATCCCTCATGTGGTTCGCTGCCACCACATCAAGATCAACCGTGACAGTCCTCCTCAACGGGCTCCTAGATCTCACCCTCTCCCTCTGCTCTAACCGAGAATGATGAGAAGCATCCTTCTCCACTCTACCCTACTTAGGAAGACAATTCAAAATCACCTACAACATCTACCTAATGTCTGGCCCTCCAGACCTAGACTAACACTCTTCCCTCTGCTCCACTCTACTATGCTAAGGAGCACTATCCTGGCTAACACTCATGGAAGGAATATGATCCATACCCCTTCCACGACCACCAAATCAGCCTCTACCATGACCTCTAGAAGCTCTAGTCTCAGCCATGATTCCTGAATCAACTAGAGAACCAAACAACAAATCAGAACCAAAACCAAAACCAAATAACATCAAAAGAAAATAGTAATCACAAAGCAATAGTTTTAAATACATCAGAGTTTTATGTCTACGTTTGTTTCAAGTTTTAAACCAAAGAATAAATAATGGGCATACAAATTTTCTAGAGCTCCCAGTGTAGAAACGTGGGCTTTGATACCAAGTGTTATGCCCCACCAGACAACCCAAGAGAACTAACCTAAACATGACACTAAGTTAACAAGATAATTTTTTTTAAATGTTCACAATCAATAATGATAACAATGCAGAAGTAACACAATGAAGTACATGACATACACATAAGTGCAAATCAATAAAGATAACAATTCTTGAGGGTTCCTTGATATAGAATTAATTAAGCAAAATAATCTACAAATAACAACTATAAAGAACTAACATAAAGGATACATCAACTAAATCCAATGTACATCTCATAATATAATACCACATATACATGTGATATCCAAGGTATACATACATGAATTAGCATCCACTGCACAAGTTGTAAGGTATGCAATAATACATAACAATACAATATAATACAACCTACAAAGGATGTGAACCAATATCCACATATGGTACAAGTATACAACTCAAGAACTGAAAAAGTCTCCATAAGACTAAGAAGGATAAGACGATAGAACTGCAACAAGGATCATCCAAGCATGAAGAAGAACCATCAAAATTTCAATGGTAATAAGAATCACTACCACCTGATCGCATGGAACCAAAGGTTCACTCCCACCATGCTGAGGAGATGGTAACAAACCCACTCACACGAGTATACAAAATAAAGGCAACCATCAAAGGTATATAAGACATCATACATAAATGCATAGGAAGATCCTAGAAGCTCTCTAAACCACAATAAGGAAGTCTACACAATACAAGAGGTAACCGAAACACGTAGGATAACCTAAGATGTATATAGGGAAGAGTCATCACATAAGTCTACCCTTGAAGGTAACCCTAGTAGTACCTCTTGGACCCTAGCCTCCAAGTGACTCTATGTGGCTCAGTAATCCTTTCGTGAAGACAAGGATCCTAACTCCCATCCTAGCATGTAATAAAACTCAAGGCACGGGTAGAGACTCAAACATGTTGTTAGTTCATTTTAAAACCCCTTTAATGTTTCATATTTTAACTTATTAAGTAACTTGACAATGAGTTACCCTAGTATCCACTTAGAGCCCTGGACCCATTGCAAGCCACTTCCCCTCTATACACTTAGTTAACTTACCTAGGTTCATAACAAAATCATGAAGGTACAACTTAAATCACAAACTTCTTGCAAAGAAACAATTGGAGAAAAAGTCAAGGACTATTGGCAAGTAAACAAGTGGATAAACATGGGAGACATAGACAAAATGTTCTTATCCCTTCATCTTGAGTTGCAATCCCATTTTGTCGAGGATTAAAATCAGGATAAAATTATATGGGCTTCTAATCTGGATGACATCTACACAGTGACCTCTGCTTGTGATCTTATGACCTCGGGTGAGGAAAGACCTCTTTGCTCGAAAGTCTGGTATAAATTTCTCATTCCTAAAATTAACTTCTTTTGGCTCTTATATCATAATAAACCTCTAACCCTTGATAACCTTAATAAAAGGGGCCTCTTTCTTCCTAATAGATGTTTTCTTTGTATGGAGGAGGTTGAATCTTGTGACCATATTATGAAGCATTGCTCCTATTCTCATATGGTACGAAAGATCATTTTGAGAAAATTGAATCTTTGCTGGCTTTCTCCTCTTCTTTGGAAGGATTTATGTACTCAATGGAGTTATCCCTTCTCGAACAATATGGAAAAATAATTCTATAAACTTCTTCTCCCTCACTTTTGCTAGCGTATCTGGAAGGAAATAAATAACAAAGTATTTCAGGAGAAATACTCTAAACCTTAGGTGGTCGATAATCATATCTTCATATCACTGGAGGAGAATTTCAACATTATGATTAATGACAATCCTACTTTGATCTCTTCCCAGGAGACTCTAGAGAACATCATAAATTGACATTTTAGCTCCACTGCTCTCAATATTCCTCATCCTAGAGCTAATGCCCGATGGACTTCCCCTCCCAATGGATTGGTCAATGATAACTTTGATGGGGAAGCTAAAGGAAATCCGATAATGGCGGGAGGAGGTGGTATTGTTAGAGACTAGATGGGTAACTGTGTGGGTGTGGTGGCAGTCCCTTTGGGTCTTCAATCCAATCATAGAGCAGAAGCCATGGCTTCCCTTAATACCATTATGCTGGAAGATGAGATGGGGTGTAAAAAAGTGTGGTTGGAGGGAGACTCCTTAAACATCATCAATAATATCAAAGGCCTAAGAAAATCCTCATGGATAATAGATCATATCATAGAGAAAATCAACAACATTTCCTCTAAATTTGAAAGGTTTTATATCACCCATAACTACCATGAATCTAATCAGGTAGCGAATGGGTTGACTAATATAGGAGTTAAGAATGATGTCATTAGCAAGTGGATTGGAATGAATAAGATTAATGATGAGATCAATAATATCATTAACCATGACAAGATCAACCAAAAGGAGGGAGTTATTATATTTAATGATGACATTACATGATATGAATCAGAGCTTGTGTACTTTTAAGTCCAAGTGGAAAGTGGTTCGCATCGACATTAAAACGTGTCTTGTCACGCACGCTTTGTAGGTGTTTAAGAAGAAGTTGGAGTGTAGTACCCACCCCTTAGTTTTCTTTTCAATTTTTAGTTGCCGAACTCTTTTAGGAATTTTTATGTATATGTTGGTTACTTCAGATGGTTTTGAGGATATTCATATATTGCATTTCATTATGTTATTGATTCATGGCGTGTGTATTATATCTTCTATTTACATGTGATTTATGGTTATTTTATGATGCTTATGTATATGTTAGGATTTTATTTGGATTATGGTTTTCTAACAATACTGACCATGTATTTGTATGCAAATAGATCGTTTATATATTTTACTTTTCTATTTGACATGTTTGGCATGGTATGAGACAGAGTCGTAGTTACTTTATTCGGCAAGATCCATACAATAAACTAGTCTCAACCATTGTTTGTTATATTATATGCATGTACATTCATCTTTGTGATGATAGGTTTGTAGGTACGGGCTAAGTCTTCCTTGAATTGGCAGGAGTTAGCGTGCCCTATTGAAATATCTCAATGGTAAGAGAGGGGAGATAGCATTCAGGTCCAAATCCATACCCTAAAATTTTATTTTGTCCTAAGTATTGGATGAGTATCAGTTTGTCTACCCTACCTGAATTCGTCTAGTTGACGTGAATTCGTGGATCCCATCTGTGAGTGTGCTTGAGTTTGGTTTTGTTGATTTCAGTTGAGTATATTGATATTGTGTGAATTATCATATGATTTATTGAATTGAGTATTGTTGGAATTAATTATTAAATACAGGGTATTTAATTAATTAAAATTAATTGAATATCTATGTTTAATTGAGAAAATTAATTAAAGTTTAAATATTGAATATTTGGATTTAATTAAATATTTAATTTGAAATTAAAGTTATTTTAGCTTTTATGCTTTATTAAATAATTAAATATTTGAGTGCAGGGATAAAATCTTGCTTTAAATATTTATTCTATTTTAATTAATTACTTGTGCATTGTAATTATTGAAATTAGAGTATGAATTCATAATGCAAGTTGTTTTAAAAAGTCAAAGTTGAGTTGCACAATTAAAGTGATATTTTTAATTAATAATTATTATTTTCTTTCAATTTTGAAAGTTGAGTTAACTAGGTTTAGTGGAGTGTCTATTTTGGGATTGCTTGAAAAGTGGGAGTTGAGTCTCTTTAGAGGAATTCTTTTCTCATTCTATCATAACAGGTTTTTGGGAGAATGAGAAGAATTTTGGAGGAGAAATTTTGTGTTGAGATTTTTATGTTCTTGCTATCTTATGATTTTCTTATGGTTGGAGGCTTGGAGAAATTGAGGAGATCCTTGCTTTGGAGGCTACGTGGTTTTGGATCTATAGTCAGATTCAAATTCAGAGGGCTTCGGGTTTCTCCTTTTCTCAAAGGGCTTCATTGTCAATTTGTGATTGAATTGAGATAGGGTTTGGAAAACCCTTTTGATAATTTCAATTTTTGTAAAATTTTTTCTTCCTTTGTGTTTGGTAATTCCATTTTCCTAATTAGGATCTATTTGGTGTTTTTGGTTAAATTGGGTACTTTAGAAACCCTAGATCTAGTATTTTTAGGAAAAAAATAACTTGGCATAGTAGGGATATGCTGTTAAAATTTCATGGAAAAATACCTTAGAAAAGACCCTAAAATTAGATAAATTAAACAGGCCTATAGTAGAGACTATAGTGGAAAGAAAAATATTTGACCTTCGAAAATCTACTTAAAAAAAATTAAATAGATTCAAAAAATCAACTCTCTGAAAAATACAGAGAGAAATAAAAACTCACTAGTAAATTGAAAAAAGACAAACCCAGGAAAAAGACAAACTGGGAGAAAACAAGAAAAGGGAAAAATATATTCTTTTGGCATTTCCGTTTTAGGAATTTTTTTTTTTTAAAAAAAATGATTTAGAAAAAGGTGCTTTTAAATAAATTTGATTTAAAAAAAAGTAGTTAAAAAAAAATTCGCAAAGCAAAAAGTTGGAAGCGGGGGCCACCAAACACCCCCAGCTCCGTAGGCCTGCGCGACAGCCTACTGCCGGGCTCGCGGGTGGGGTGGGGTGGGGTACCCGCCCGCCCCCCCACCAATATTATAGTTTTTAACTTTTAAAATTTTTAAAATTATTTTTTGTTAAGTTTTTAAAATTTAATTTTCATTTTTGTTGATAGCACTTTGTTTTAAATTAATAAATATAAAGTTTGTTTTTATTTATTAATTAATATGTTAGTTATTTTTAATGTTAGATTATTTAAATATATTTTTTTAAAAGTATTATTATTAGGTTTATTTTATTATGTCTGTAATTATGTCTTTCAGATATATACATATAGTTTTATTTACCATGATTAATTCATTTGGTTTTAAATAAGTTTTCTTTATGTATATATATATGAGGTTGATTTATTTGATTAATAGATAATATCAATGTTCAAATATTATTATTATCTATTAATGGTTTTTACATTGTATTTTTCATACATGATGTAATTATAGTTGAGTTTTAGTAATTATTGGATAGGGTAATTTATGTATGCTAGATTTCATAAATTAACCTATAGGAACTTAATTGTGCGCTTTCTTGGGATATTGAATTATAGTTGTGTTGGTAATTTTACTAGATGAAGGAATTTCCATAATAGGATATTATAAATTTATTTATCATATCACTGAATTTTGAACTAGATCTTGCTAAAGGTATTTATATCACTATGTTAGACTAGTTCTTTCTGAAGATGTGTGTATCATGTCTTAATGTATTTTGGGTGATTATCAAAATCAACTATGTATTCTTTTCTTGTATGGAATGTGATTGTCTTTGGGTATCTATTGGGAATCTAGATGACCTTCAGGTTGTAAAACCAGAGGTTTTGGGGGTTTTGGTTTCGTTATGGTGTCTTGTGTAATTGTCATTGCATGGTTCTATGACGTCAGTTTTGTGACTCAATTCCTTATACCCAACCTGGTTGATTTAATCTTGTCTTGTGTTCTCTTGAGAGGGTACTTTCAGTTGTGATGGTTACTTAAGAACCTATGTGTTCCTGTATGGGCAGGAAGCAGTTTGTGATTTAAGTAGTGCCTTCATAATTTTTTTATGAACCTAGGTAGGTTAACTAAGTGTATAGAGGGGAAGTGGCTTGCAATGGGTCCAGGGCTCTAAGTGGCTACTAGGGTAACTCATTGGATAACTACTTAATAAGTGAAAATATGAAACATTAAAGGGGTTTTAAAATGAACTAATAATATGTCTGAGTCTCTACCCATGCCTTGGG
Source organism: Thuja plicata (assembly GCA_018584345.1). Taxonomy (NCBI): domain Eukaryota; kingdom Viridiplantae; phylum Streptophyta; class Pinopsida; order Cupressales; family Cupressaceae; genus Thuja; species Thuja plicata. The sequence continues at coordinate 724,049 of MU227948.1, read as the reverse complement.
TTTTATTACATGCTAGGATGGGAGTTAGGATCCTTATCTTCATGAAAGGATTACTGAGCCACATAGAGTCACTTGGAGGCCAGGGTCCAAGAGGGACTACTAGGGTTACCTTCAAGGGTAGACTTATGTGATGAAACTTCCCTATACACAGCTTAGGTTATCCTACATGTGTCGGTTACCTATGGTATTGTGTAGACTTCTTTATTGTGGTTTAGAGAGCTTCTAGGATCTTCCTATGCATTTATGCATGATGTCTTGTATACCTTTGATGGTTGCCTTCATGTTGTATACTCGTGTGAGTGGGCCTGTGCTATCTCCTCAGCACGGTGGGAGTGAACCATTGGTTCCACGCGGTCTGGTGGTAGTGATTCTTATTACCATTGAGATTTCGATGATTCTTCTTCATGCTTGGACATTCCTTGTTGCAGTTCTATCATCTTATCCTTCTTAGTCTTATGGAGACTTGTTCAGTTCTTGAGTTGTATACTTGTACCATATGTGGATATTGGTTGACATCCTTTGGAGGATGTATTGTATTGTATTGTTATGTATTATTGCATACCCTACAACTTGTGTAGTGGATGCTAATTCATGTATGTATACCTTAGGTATCATATGTATATGTGGTATTATATTATGAGATGTATATTGGATTCAGTTGATGTATCATTTATGTTAGTTCTTTATAGTTGTTATTCGTAGATTATTTTTCTTAAGTAATTCTATGTCAATGAACCCTCGAGAATTTTTATCTTTGTTGAGTTGTACTTATGTGCATGTCATGTAATTCATTGTGTTGTTTCCGCATTTTTATCATTATTGATTGTGAACATTTAAAAAAAAATTATCCTGTTAACTTAGTATCATTTTTAGGTTAGTTCTCCTGGGTTCCCTGGCGGGGCATTATACTTGGTATTAGAGCCCACGTTTCTACACTGGAAGCTCTGGGAAATTTGTATGCCCATTAGTTATCCTTTGGTTTAAAACTTGAAACAAATGTAGATATAAAAATCTGATGTATTTAAAACTATTGCTTTGTGATTATTGTTTTCTTTTGATGTTATTTGGTTTTGGTTTTGGTTTTGAGTTGTTGTTTGGTTCTCTGGTTGATTCAGGAATCATGCCTGAGACTAGAGCTGCTAGAGGTTGTTGTAGAGGCTAAGTTGGTGGCCGTGGAAGGGGTAGGGATCACAGTCCTTCCACGAGTGTCAGTCAGGACAATGCTCATCAACATAGTAGAGAGGAGCAAAGAAGAGCGTCAGTATAGGTCTGGAGAGCTAGAAATTAGGCAGATGTTGCAGGCAGGAGGAACCATTCCTTCTACTTTTAGTTGTCCTTGGATTAGGAATTTCTATGATATTCAGTGCAGCAAGTGTAATCAGACAGTTCAGCCAGCGTAGAGTGTGCATCAGGATGTCAGTAGGGGTAGTCTTCAGCAGTCTAGTACACCTTCAGTTAGAGGAGGTGGTAGCAGAGGAGCTTGCTTTTCATGTGGGCAATTTGGACATATTGTTGTCAATTATCCTCAGCATGCACCGCAGTTCTTAGAACAGAGTCCAATAGCTTCTGAGCCTACAGTCGAGAATGTGGGTATGTCTCACGGAGCGTATGCAGCGTTTGATCGTCCTCTAGTTGTGTATCATGCTCCTATGAGTGGGGTCGTGAGTAGAGGACCGACAGCTAGTTTTCGCATTCCTATAGTAGGGAATGATCCCCAGTGTTTGAGTCAGAGACCAGGGAAGGGTCCTATGGGACCCATACATTGAGTCTTTTGTGACTCGGTATGATGCTTTGTGTTGAGGGATTCATATCTTTATCTTTTTTGTAGGCTTCTAGGAGTAAGCCTAGTTTTAGGGGAGGAGGATGTAGTACCCACCCCTTAGTTTGCTTTTCAGTTTTCACTTGCTGAACTCTTTTAGGCAATTTTATGTATATGTTGGTTACTTCAGATAATTTTGAGGATATTCATGTACTGTATTTCATTATGTTATTGATTCATGGTTTGTGTATTATATCTTCTATTTACATGTGATTTATGGTTATTTTATGATTCTTATGTATATGTTAGGATTTCATTTGGATTATGGTTTTCTAACAATACTAACGTTGTATTTGTATGTAAATGGATAATTTATATGTTTTACTTTTCTGTTTGACATGTTTGGCATGGTATGGGAAAGAGTCATAGTTACTTTCTTCGGTGAGATCCACACGATAAACTAGTCTCAACCATTGTTTGTTATATTATATGCATGTATGTTCATCTTTGTGATGACAAATTTGCAAGTACCGAGCTATGTTTTCCCTGAATTGGTAGGAGTGAGCGTGCCCTATCGCAATATCTCAATGGTAAGAGAGGGGAGATAATATTCAGGTCCAAATCCATACCCTAAACCTTTATTTTGTCCTAAGTTTTGGATGAGTATCAATTTGTCTACCCTACCCGAATTCATCTAGTTGACGTGAATTCGTGGATCCCATCCCTGAGTGTGCTTGAGTTTGGTTTTGTTGATTTCAGTTGAGTGTTGATATTATGTGAATTATCATGTGATTTATTGAATTGAATATTGTTGAAATTAATTATTAAATATAGGGTATTTAATTAATTGAAATTAATTGAATATCTATGTTTAATTGAGAAAATTAATTAAAGTTCAAATATTGAATATTTGGATTTAATTAAATATTTAATTTGAAATTAAAGTTATTTTAATTTTTATGCTTTATTAAATAATAAAATATTTGAGTGCATGGATATAATTGTGCTTTAAATATTTAATCTATTTAATATGTTATTTAATTAATTACTTGTGCATTGTAATTATTGAAATTAGAGTTTGAATTCAAAATGCAAGTTGTTTTAAAAAGTCAAAGTTGAGTTGCACAATTAAAAGAATATTTTTAATTAATAATTATTATTTTCTTTCAATTTTGAAAGTTGAGTTAACTAGGTTTAGTGGAGTGTCTATTTTGGGATTGCTTGAAAAGTGGGAGTTGAGTCTCTTTAGGGGAGTTCTCTTCTCATTCTATCATAACGTGTTTTTGGAAGAAGGAGAAGAATTTTGGAGGATAAATTTTGTGTTGAGCTTTTTGTGTTCTTGCTATCTTGTGATTTTTTTGTAGTTGGAGGCTTGGAGGAATTGAGGAGATCCTTGCTTTGGAGGCTTCGTGGTTCTGGATCTACAGTTGAATTCGAATTTAGAGAGCTTTGGGTTTCTCTATTTCTCAAAGGGCTTCATTGTCAATTTGTGATTGAATTGGGGCAGGGTTTGGAAAACCCTTTTGTTAATTTTAATTTTTATAAAAATCTATCTTCCTTTGTGTTTGGTAATTCCATTTTCCTAATTAAGATCTATTTGGTGTTTTTGGTTAAATTGGGTACTTTAGAAACCCTAGATCTAGTATTTTTAGGAAAAAATATAACTTGGCATAGTAGGGATATGCTGTTAAAATTTCGTGGAAAACACCTTAGGAAAGACTCTAAAATTAGATAAATTAAACAGGCCTATAATAGAGACTATAGTGGAAAGAAAAATATTTGATCTTAGAAAATCTTCTTTAAAAAAATTAAATAGATTCAAAAAAATAACTCTCTGGAAAATACACAGAGAAAGAAATATTCACCAGTAAATTGAAAAAAGACAAACCGAGGAAAAAGACAAAATGGGAGAAAACAAGAAAAGGAAAAAATATATTCTTTTGGCATTTTTTCGTTTTCATATTTTTTTTAAAAAAAATTGCTTTAGAAAAAAGTGCTTTTAAATAAATTTTATTAAAAGAAGTAATAAAAAAAATTGCAAAGCAAAAAGTTGAAGGCGGGGGCCACCAAACACCTCCACCTCCAGCTATTACTTGTTTCCAGTCTTGGTTTTTGGATAGAGGGTTGATTTGTAACCAATTGTCTTCCCAGAAATCAGTTTTCCTTCCGTCCCCCAGCTTCCATCTCATACCCTTAATAATCAACTAGTTTGTTGAACTTATGCAGTTCCATATGTAAGTGCCATGCATATTTTCTCCAGTGACGAGGAAGTCCTCCAGAGAGTTGAAGTTAAAGAGGTATTTATTTCTAATGATCACATTCCATTCTTTCTTTATCCCATATATTCTCCACACTTGTTCGGAAAGAAGGGCTTTATTTATATTTTTAATAGATCTGAATCCAAGCCCCCAAGTTTTTTGGGTTTGCAAACACTTTCCCAAGCCACCAAACTTAGTCTTTTCTTATCTTCCACCCCTAACTAGAAGAATCTTTTCTAGATTATTTCAATCATAATGGAAAATTAATGGGGGATCTCAAAGAGACTCAAGGCATAAACTGGGAGGTTTTGTAAAATCAATTTCAGGAGTTGAACTTTCCTAGCATTACTTAAAAGGACCCCTTTCCAACCTGCCAACTTATTGTTGAATCTGTCAATGATAGAATGCTAGAAACTATTAGGCGGTTTAGAGAATAACGTGTTGGAAATATTATTTGGAAAGCTATAATGGAAACAATTATTGTTTTTTTGTTGATGTCAAACCTTAAATGGTGAGACTATTGCTATCTGTTTGAGTACCATATCTATTAATGTGAATAAAAGGATAACAAGAAGACCAAGAGAAATAGTTTATTTATTGATAAACACAAGGGTACTTGATCATTAGGCACATTGGCAAAGTGATATGTTGTTTATCTTTCACTGACAGTTCATTGAGAAGTTGATGCCGAGCAAAGCGAAGTTGATGCCAAGAAATGCGAAGTTGATGTCGAGGAAAGCCAGTGATGGCCGAGCATTAGTGACATGTCGAGGAATACAGAGGTGACCGAGCGGAAGAACACAGTGTTGGCTGAGCAACAGTATTTTGATTATTGATGAGATTTGAGATCTCTAGCTGACTTAGTTAATTTTATTGGGATATGTAAAGTTAATTAAAGATTGAGTCACATTATTTAATGCATGGGTAACCACAATTAATGCATGGATTCAAGATTTAATTAAAGACTACTTTGGAGAAGTAAATGGTAATGTAATGATGGAAATATCCATTGGATCTAACCTAACCTAAGATCTATGATCTTGATTAAGCGGCAAAAGATTTATCCGACCTAAATGAAGAGGTATATGATAACCTCAAGGGGTTATTCATGGAGGTAGCCAAGAGCTATGAATGTAGAGTATGCAAGAGGATTGCATGGTTAATTGACTGATTGGAAAGATCTAAGCAAAGAAGGCTGAGAAGAGAAGAAAAGAGAGATTGTTTGACAAATTCCCAAGTAGATCTGGAGTTTGAGATGAGAATGGAGGCCACTCAGTAAATTAGCATAAGAGCTGAATTGGATCTGGATTACAAAGTAAGTTGTATGAATCAGATCAAACCTGCTGATTACTTTCTAACCATTGTATCAGTTGAAATCCTTTAACAAGGTTGACCTAACAGTCATTGTATAAATCCTTTGAGCAAGATGATATTTAGATTGGAATGTTCTAAGTCCTCTAACATGGCCACTCCTGATAGGGTGATTAAATCCTTTAACCAGGTCACATTTGACAGTGTGTTTTGTAACCTTTAACAGGGTTGTCTCCTAACAGAGCTCACTTCAGAAGAGTGAAAACTTTGGTAGCATGTTACTTGTGGTTTTCCCATATTGGGTTTCCACATTAAATCATGGTGTCAAATTGTGTGAATGTTTGTGTTGTGTTTTACTGTTAAGTTTCTGCAAGCTTATTTCATTAGTATAATAAATTGCACACTTTTATATTATTGCTGCCAAGCAGATCTGAATTGTTCAAATTGGTATTAAGTTTTAAAAATGGGCACATATGGACCTAAGGATAACTGATTCACCCCCCCTCTTAGTTATTCTGAATTCATTCTAACAATTGGTATCAGAGCTTAGTTCTCTTGAAAAAATTTGAAGGTACTTGGAACAAAAGATCAATATGTATAAAAGGAAGTTACCGAAGTTGGACAAGGATAACTTTCCTGCATGGCAAAGTTTGATGAAATTTCACTTGGCTGGTGCTGGTGATTCTGCTAAACATCATGTTGATCAAGAATATGTATCCCCTATAGGAGTTCTCAATGCTGCACATTTAAGAGAAAAGCAAGAACATAATCAAGCAATATTGGAGATTGCATCATCCCTGAACTATTATGAGTTTGAAGACATAAAGGATTGTACAAGTGCAAAGAAAATGTGGGATGCCCTTGAAACCATCTATGAAGGTGACACAAATGTGCTAAGAGCCAAATCTGAAAGCTTGAGAGGTAAGTTTGATGAAATGAAAATGCAAGAAGGAGAAAATATAGTTTCATATTATGGTAGGATAAAGGAAGTTGTAAATGCTAATAAATGAGCTAAAGAAACCATTGATGATAACACTATCATGAGAAAGGTACTAAGAACACTTCTTCCTATTTATGCTATGAGAGTATCTGCAATTCAAGAATTGAGATGTACTCCTAACAACAATTTGACTTTGGAAAGTTTGGTAGGCAGACTTACTGCATTTGAGATGTCAAATTTTGATAACTATACTCCACAAGCCATTGAATCTGCATTCAAGTCCCAGATGGTCCTCAACAAATCAAACAAAGGAAAGAAATGTGTGGATAGTGAAAGTGACACTTCTAATGATGATCTAGAAGAACTTGAGGCACTTATGGCAAGAAGACTATCAAGAGGAAAAGGAAAATTCAAAGGTTTACTTCCTATTATTTTTTTTTCATGTAACAAAGTTGGTCATATTGTTGCAAGATGTCCTGATAAGAATGATAAAGATGAAAGAAGAGACAACAAGTATACATACAGAAAGGATGACTAAGACTTTAGGAAGTACAAGGATTACAAAGACAAAGGTAAGAAGTCCTACTATATAGCTGAAGAAGCTTCTGACAATGATTCTAACAAATCTGATAAAAATGATATAGAAGTTGTGTATGTTGCAATGAAAGATGATTCTGATGATGATGATGAGAACAATACACTAATTTCTTATATGAGTAAAGGTGATTGTTGGATTATTGACAGTGGTTGTTGACATCACATGACCGGTGATAAAGACAAATTTGAAACCTTAGATTAGTGTAAAGGTGGTTATGCTAAATTTGGAAATGATACACCATGTCATGTTAAAGGGAAATGATCAATTCAATTGACTGAAAAAATTAGATGTGATGATGTATATTGGGTTGATGATCTTAAGTATAACCTATTGAGTGTTTCACAACTGAATACTTCTGGTTACAGAGTTGAATTCCATCACAAGAAAGCAAAGATCTATGATGCCATTGGAGAATTAGTTGGAAGTGGTGAGCAGACAAAAGGTAACTTGTTTTATCTGGATTTAACTGTTGAGACATGCTTGTTTGCACAATACAGTGATGTTTGGTTATGGCATAAAAAGGTCGTGTCATGTAAACTTTGATAACTTGGTAAGCATAAGCAAATTGAAAAAGGTTAGAGGGTTGCCTAAGTTAAAGAAACCTGAAAATGCAATGTGCAAGCAATGTCAATTGGGAAAGATGACTAAATCTAGTTTTAAGAGTAAAAATCATACTTCTAAAGATATTTTAGAATTGGTTCATATCGACCTTTGTGGACCTATTGGTGAGAGAAGTTACTGGGGAGACAAATATTTTATCTTATTTGTTGATGATTACTCTAGAATGGTGACTGTTATGTTTCTTAAAGAAAAATCTGACGCATTCCAGTTGTTTAAGTGGTACTTGGAAAAAGTTGAAAAGGAGACAGGTAAAAGTTTGAAATGTCTAAGATCTAACAGAGGAGGCGAGTTTATTTCTAACGAGTTTAACAAGTTTTGAAATGATAGAGGGATAAAAAGATAGATGTCTGCACCTAGGACACCACCATAGAATGGTATAGCTGAAACAAGAAACAAATCTATCATGGATTGTGTCAGAATGCTAATGATGGAGAAAAATGTTGCACAAAAATATTGGAGAGAAGCTGCAAGTACAATAGTTTATACCCTGAATAGAGTACAAGTCAAGAAAGGTACAAATACTACACCTTATGAGCTATGGTATGGATATGCACCTAGTGTAAGTTACTTTAAAGTTTTTGGAAGTAGATGTTTCATACTGAAGGATAATAGAAATGGAAAACTCGATGCTAAAGGTGAGGAAGGAATATTTCTTGGATATTCAACTAAAAGTAAAGCATATAAGTGTTTGAATTATAACACTAACAAAATTGTGGAAAGTGCAAATGTTAGAATTGATGAATATGCATAAAGAAATGAAGCTGAAAGCATGACTGAGCCTAAGAGTTACAAATCGTTCACCTATTGTGATGAAGAAGATTCTAATGAAACTGAGAATGAAGTTTCTGAGCAACAGTCTGAACCTGCCGAGTCATAGAATGAAATTGTCAGGCAATAGGAGGTGACTGCCGAGCTATCTGATGTAGATGCCAAGTCATAGTTTCAACCTGAATTAAACATGAATGATCAATCTGAAGCATAGAAAGAACCTACTTTGGAAAAATATGTAAGAAGGTACCATAAACCTGATCAAATCATAGGAGAAAAGGATTCTGTAGTCATGACAAGAAGAAAATTGAGAGAAGATACTTGCTTATTATGTATTTTGAGCCTAAAACAGTAAAAGATGCTTTAGAAAATGAAGACTGGATTCAAGCCATGAACGAAGAAATTGAACAGATTGAAAAGAATAATACTTGGACACTTGTACTGAGGCCGAATGATAAAAATGTAATTGGTACTAAGTGGGTATTTAGAAATAAGATGAATGATCATGGTGAGGTAACAAGGAATAAAGATAGACTGGTATGAAAGGGTTATGCACAAGAGGAATGAATTGAATATGGAGAGACATTCGCCCTAGTTGCAAGATTGGAAGGTGTCAGAACCTTACTTGCATATGCAACCTACAAAGGATTTAAAGTCTATCAAATGGATGTGAAGTCAAAATTTCTTAATGGAATATTAGAAGAAGAAGTCTACATTGAACAAGCTGATGGATTTGTAGACCCAAGCAAAAGGAATATGGTTTGCAAGCTACACAAAGAACTATATGGACTAAAGCAAGCACCCAGAGCATGGTATGAGAGATTGCACAACTATCTGATTCTGATTGGCTTGGAAAAGTAGATGACAGAAAAAGAACCACAGGAGGAGAATTTCTATTGGGAAAAAGATTAGTTTCATGGACAAGCAAGAAATAGAACTACACCTCACAATCTACAGCTGAAGCTGAGTATGTGGCAGCAACAGTTAATTTCTCTAATATTGTGTGGTTGAAGATACTACTGAAAGGTATGAAAGAAGAGATCACAGAACTAATTGTCATATATTGTGATAACATGAGTGCCATTAATATTTAAAAAAACCCTATAATGCACTCTAAGACAAAGCATATAGCTATCAAGCATCATTACTTGAGGGAGCTAGTTCGGAAGAAGGAAGTGAGACTGGAATATGTGAACACTAAGGAACAGTTAGCAGACATTTTTACAAAGGCACTACCCAAGGATTCTCATGAGTATCTGCAAGGTAAATTAGGGGTGATTCCTATAACTGAGGCTAATTAGTTCAGAATGGTACTGTTGCATCAAATGTTATAATTCAACATATTTTTCACATTGATGCATATGCAGTCACACTTTAGGATGCTACCTAAAGTTGTGAAATAAAGACTAAGACAGAAAAGTGGATCGGTCATAAGCAAGATGACAGGAACAACATGATACAAAGTTTAGAACAAAAGAAATTGCATGATGAAGATGTCAACATCTTTGGCATTGTTGTCAAAGAGGGATAGATTACAGAAAAGAAGATACAGAGGGAGAGATCACTATAAAAGAGGAAGAGATTACTGACGAAAGAGGGAGTTCTACAGATGAATAGAAACATAAAGATATCAGTGTGATTACAGACATAGAGGGAGTAATGTTTTTTAGATGAAAATTAGAATGAAGCTAAAGAAATTAATGAAGTTTTGTTCATATCAAGGAACACAGGTAGAATTTTTGGATTGTATGGTAACTATGTTTGTAATATTATTGTTTTATTGTTTTGTGTTTCCATCAATGCCAAAGGGGGAGATTATTGGAAATATTGTTTGGAAAGCTACAATGGAAACAATTATTGTTTTTTCATTGATGTCAAACCTTAATGGTGAGACTATAACTATCTGTTTGAGTACCATATCTATTAATGTGAAGAAAAGGATAACAAGAAGGCCGAGGGAAACAATTGAGTTATGGATAAACACAAGGGTACTTGATCATTAGGCACATTGGCAAAGTGATATGTTGTTTATCTTTCACTGACAGTTCACTGAGAAGTTGATGCCGAGCAAAGCGAAGTTGATGCCGAGCAATGCGAAGTTGATGCCGAGCAAAGCCAATGATGGCTGAGCGTTAGTGAAATGCTGAGGAATACAGAGGTGACTGAGTGGAAGAACACAGTGTTGGCCGAGCAACAATATTTTGATTATTGATGAGATTTGAGATCTCTGGCTGGCTTTGTTGATTTTATTGGGATATGTAAAGTTAATTAAAGATCGAGTCACATTATTTAATGCATGGGTAACCACAATTAATGCATGGATTCAAGATTTAATTAAAGACTACTTTGGAGAAGTAAATGGTAATGTAATGATGGAAAGATCCATTGGATCTAACCTAGCCTAAGATCTTCGATCTTGATTAAGTGGCAAAAGATTTATCTGACCTAAATGAAGAAGTATATGATAAACTCAAGGGGTTATTCATGGAGGTAGCCAAGAGCTGTGAATGTAGAGTATGCAAGATGATTGCATGGTAATTGAATGATTGGCAAGATCTAAGCAAAGAAGGCTAAGCATAGAAGTAGAGAGAGATTGATTGACAAATTACCAAGCAGATCTAGAGTTTGAGATGAGAATAGAGGCCACTCAGTAAATTAGCATAAGAGATGAATTGGATCTGGATCACAAAGTAAGTTGTATGAATCAGATCAAACCTGCTGATTACTTTCTAACCATTGTATCAGTTGAAATCCTTTAACAAGGTTGACCTAACAATCATTGTATAAATCCTTTGAGCGAGGTGACATTCAAATTGGAATGTTCTAAGTCCTCTAATAAGGCCACTCCTGATAGGGTGATTAAATCCTTTAACCAGGTCACATTTGACAATGTGTTTTGTAACCTTTAATAGGGTTGGCTCCTAACAAAGCTCACTTTAGAAGAGTGAAAACTCTGCTAGCATGTTACTGGTGGTTTTTCCCATATTGGGTTTCCATGTTAAATCATGGTGTCAAATTGTGTGAATGTTTGTGTTGTGTTTTACTGTTAATTTTTTGCAAGCTTATTTCATTAGTACAGTAAACTACACACTTTTATATTATTGCTGCCAAGAAGATCTTAATTGTTTAAATTGGTATTAAGTTTTAAAAATGGGCACATCTGGACCTAAGGATAACTAATTCACCCTTCCCTCTTAGTTATTCTAAATTCATTCTAACAGAATGCTAATCCCAAATAAGAAGAAGACAGATTTTCAGTACTGCATACCAAAATATTTGAAATTTTGCTTTGTCTCTCAACAGAGGTGTTGATAAAGAATATTGAGCTCGTGTTCCAGTTAATAAGTTGTTCAGAAGCTGAAGTGTACGTTGAAAGCACTTTCTTCAAATTTCTTACTTCTTTAACAGTAGCAGTCCACATGATGAGGGTATCATCTACAAATTTCTCATGGGAGCAAAAAGATCTTGCTGAAGACGGTTGGAGACCAGAGATTAAACCCTCTCCCACAAATTTATTAATATACCTTTCTAGACATTCTGTCAAGATTTCAAAAAGGATATGAGATATATGATCACCTTATCTTAGGCCTCTTGTAGGTCTAAAGAAATTGGATGATCCCCTGTTAACAATAAATGAAGAAGAAAAAATGGTGACCAATTGCATGATGAGTTTTGTAACTCCCTTATCAAATCCAAAGGCCTGAAGAAATTTTAGTAGAAATTTCTATTCCACCCTATCATACACTTTTGAGAGATCCAACTTCATAAGGAAACCTTGTTTCTTAGCGAATTCCAAGGAATGAATGTTTTCGTGAGAAAAAATGATTGATTCCAAAATTTGCCTTCCAGGAACAAAGCCATTCTGCTGGGGTGATATAATTGAAGGTAAGATCGACATAATCCTTGAGGTTAAAAATTTGGAGATAATTTTATACAAGGAATTATAGAGACGTATAGGTCTAAAAGCATCAACTGTATTGGCTCTAGGATTTGTAGGAATCAAAACCAGAAATGTTGCATTAAGTTCCCTAAGGAGAATTTTAGTTCCAAAATTTCTTTGACCACTGTAAGCACATCTTTCCCTAGAATCTCCTAGTAATGCTAAAAGAAGATCATAGTAAATCCATCAGGGCCAGGGGTTTTCTCACCTTCAAAAGAGAAGACAACAAACTTTATTTCCTTATCTGTGGGGATGGCTTGAAGTCTAGCATTAGTTCCAACATCAATCAAAGACGGGATCACAAACAAGATTTTATCATGATCCAAGAAGACCAGGTTATCTTTCTTGGTTAGGAGAGAAGATAAGTAGCTAAGCATTTATTTTCTAATGTCTTCCTCTTTCCTAATATTATTTACGGTAGTAATCAAGCTATAAATTATTTTAACTACCTTATGCTTCATGGATGTCATATGAAAAAATCTTGTGTTTTTGTCCCCTGCCCTAAGCCAGAGAGCTCTAAACCTTTGTCTCCAGAAAGTCTCCTCTTTAGATATGATATTGTGATAATCCACCAGTAGGTTACTTTCAGTACTTTTGAGATTCACAGAGAGACCCTCTTTCTAAATTTGATCTTGGATCTCCTTGATTTCAGTCTGCACCCTATGTTTAGATAGGAATATGTTGCCAAACACCTCCTTATTCCAGGTCTTAACTTTTCTTTTGATATTATTCAGTTTTTTGGAAGCTCTATACATGGCTCCCCCATCCAAAGTATAATTCCACCATCTAGCTATACTATCCTTGAAATTGGGGTGAGCCATCCACATCTTTTCAAACCAAAAGGAAAGTTTTTCTTACCATTCAAAGTGTTAGTAGTAAAAGAAATGGGGAAGTGATCAAAACCTATTCTCAATATAGAGGATAGAGATTAGGAGTACCTTGAGATCCAATCAGGAGAAATTAGAGTTATATCCAATTTACCTGGATAATATCCTTGCATCTTTTCCTATTAGACCAAGTGTAATAAATTCTCTCTAGCTCCACATCAAGAAATGATTCATCATTGATATAGTCCATTAGGTCCGTTCTACTATCCATCTGGGAAGATATGCCTCCCATTTTTTCATCATCTTTGAGCGGGGTATTGAAGTCTCCCATAACCATCCAACTATTATCTTAATAATTATTTCGAATAGCTTTCAGACTTTGCCAAAAGTTCTGTCTACCATGTCTAGTATTTTGGGCATAAATGTTGACCAGGTTCCAAGAAACATTATCTATTATATTTGTCACTTTCACCAAAATTATATTTTTCTCAATCTTCAAAAGGGTGAAATTAGTATTCTATTTGTTCTAATAGATAACCACCCCTCCTGAAGCACCATCTGAATCATAGCCTAGGCTACCCCCATTCTTGATGGGCTGAAATTTTGGAACTTTTTCTTTGCATTTTAGTTTCTTGAATTAATAAAATATCTGGCTTACAGTCTCTAATAAGATTTCTAATGAAATTCTATTTGTGAGGACTATTTATTCCTTTGATATTCTAGGATATAATCTTCATTTATGATATGGGGAGCATACCTCTGGGATAGTTAGTTGGAAACCATATGTAATGTTCTGCTTTGCTTCCTGTTCTCAAACATTTTTGGCCAATTTTCTACCTCAGCCCCTTTTGGGTGTTCCCACATCTACCTTCTGTTGTCCTCTTGTTTGGACTCCTCCATGGGCTTGAACCTCAATTTTCTTGATGGATCTAGGAAAATAAGGTCCCTTATTCAGCACATTGCCTTTTTTTGTGGAATTTCTTTGATTCTTCTTTCCATTAATCTCTGTCCAAATGTCTTCTTGAGTTTCTTCTTTCCATAAGTCAGCTAATGGTGATAGAGGGTCATCATCTCCCTTATCTATAATCATTTCTCAATTTAGGTTGACCTCCTCTATATTTGAACCCTGCTGGTTAGTTTCATTTGTTGTCATCTCCTTATGGGATTCCTCGACCCTTGACACTGGAGACTCCATTTTTAATTCTTGAGAACCCTATTTATCCAGTTTCCTATTCACATAAACATTACTAGGGATTTGAGTCTCATTCAATGAGTTTTACTTATCTTTGGGGTTGTCGACCTTTGATAAAATCCCCTCTGCCTCATCATTTCTTTCCTTGTCATCTTTATGTTCATTGTAGAAGGCTTCTATCTTGTTGATTTTTTCCCTCCATTCTTTTCTGGAGTCTTTCTTTTTCTCCTTTTCCTTTTGATGTTTTAGCGAATATTGTTTTCCCAATGTCCTGATTTTTTTACATTAGAAAATAGGAAAAAGAGATAGACTCGTATTCCACTGGCTAGACATATTTCCCCAACTTAGACATGATAGATATCACCTTAGGGAGGTCTATATTTTGGTGGATGTTAACGCAAAATCTAGCATAAACCAACATTGATTTCGCTGTTGTCATAGGGTCAATAGACAAGAGCTCTCCAAAAGCTCTTGCCAGACTAGCAAAAACATCCTCATGCTAGTATTCCAGAGGAAGGCTTGGGAACCAAACCTAAATAGGGGTAGTTTCAAATAGGTACGCATTCAAGTCAAGGTTGGTCGCTGACTTTTGTAGAGCCAGGGATGACTTGCCAAACATCCATGGGCCTCCACAAAGGACTCTAGACAGATCTTCCATGTTGGAGAAAATAAAGGAGAAGAATCCCTTAGGCATAGATTCTATATCTACTTGGCCTTTAAGGCACCATTTCCTGATAGCATAGGATCTAACCATATCAATGCTGGGTCTTGACCCAGTAATTTTACCCACTAGTGTTAACACCATTGATGTTACAGTATGATCCACTAATGGGTTTGGAAGTAATATGCCAAAGACCCCCTTTTGGGTCTCAGAGAGTTTTTTGATACTAGGAAAGGATGATTTACCTGAGTGTTTCACCCTGAAAAGAGACGACCATCTTCCTTTAACTGGTGGCCTAGATAAAAAATTTATAGCATAAATGGAAGAGTCTGACTTACCATCTGATGAAATATTTTCAAGCCCACCACCTCAGGAAGGAACATCATCTGACTCCTTTTCCTTTTCTGAATCCTTTTTGGAGCCCTTTCTTAACATTCCTCCACCCTTCTACAAATTTCCAGTGCCACTTCCTGATGGGTTCCCTCTATTAGAGGGATTCCCATCCTTGGCATAATTTGAATTCAAACCTCTTCCCAGACTCTCGTTCTCCCCCTGCTTGCCATTTTTAGAATATTGAAATTGTTTGTTGATTTTAATGTTAGGTTACATGAAATATAATTAATATTACTCATTAAAATTTGTTTGTATGATGGTCATTTGAAGTCTATATATTTTTATTTTGAATTTGAATTTGATGGGTAAAATATTATACATATCAATATTAGTTGTTATTACTATAATATAGTCCCAATTCCAAGACTCACATACACTCCTTTTAGATGTATATAATTCACAAATAAAATCAAATTGAAACTAACTTAAAATTAAATTATAATCACATATATCAACATAAGCTTAGACTTGTCAAATAACTTTACAATATAGGACTAAAGTTATTATTGTGAAACAAATTAAGTTTCATTTAGCTTATGCATTATCTATACATATTTTTGAATGCAAATTAATCCCTTATGTTTTGAGTTTCTTAGCATTCTAAGCTACACACACACACACATATACATACATACATAAATATATAGATACACACACACATGCATATATATATATATATATATATATATATA
>MU227948.1:649996-674522 GCA_018584345.1 Thuja plicata | reverse complement strand
CATTACATTAACTATCATCCAAAAAAGCGTTTAAAAAAAATAGAATTCATCAAATTGGAGTGTCACCCATGTTCAAAACCAAGATAAAATCCAATGAATGTGCATTCAAACAAAGATCCAACTAGTGCATCGAAAAGGTAGGTAAATAAATCCACAAAAATCAAATCTTACTAGACATTTTTTAATACTTTTTGATACACATGTAAATTTTTTTTTTAGTACTGGTCAAAATTTCGACCTTTGAACAGAACTAATTTCGACCACAATGCCATACATTCGACCAATAGTATGGTCAAAATTGAGACCATTGCACCAAAAAAATTGACGACAATGCTATACAATCGACGATAATTTCTACAACAGTTGGTGGATAACTCGACTAGTCATATGGTCGCAATTTCGACCATTGGACCAAAAAATCGATGGTGATTCTTCTAGTTTCAAGCAATTGCTGCAGTCGAAATTGAGACCAATACTATGGTCGAAATTGCGACCAATAAGAAATATGTAAAAAATTTGACAAAAAAAGAGCGACGAAAGTTTTAGTCGTGGATTCGACCAAATATTGTCAAAAATTAGACTAATTCTCGTCAAAATTTAAGGTAAAATTTACTTGTGTCCGCACCATTGGAATCATTCCTCCTGCCCACTCCCGCAACACACACATACACATAGCCTTCAACGCTTCCTCATGGATTCCCAATTGAAATGCCCAAGCAAGAAATAGAGAGGAAATATCTAGGTTTGTCCTTGGCCTAAGGTCAATCTTCAAGTACTCTTCACCCAACAAATATGTTATGTAGCCACATAAATGATTAGCATTAAACTTAAACACACCATGTAGCCTCCGGATGGTGACTTCACCTCTAAAACCCGACAACTGATTTGGCAATTTAAGAGAAAAATTAGCCTCTATTCTATGCTTTCATGTTCTCAAATCACCAAAGTCGCTTTCACTGTAGAAACCTCAGGCTTTAAACACGTGTTTTTTCCCTTTCCAAAAACTTCTGGAAACCGCTCGAAATACCACTCTTTCAAACCTTGGCTTTGTAATAAGTGTAGGGTGATGACTTCGACATCATCTTACAACTTTGGGCACATGGTGAAAGCCTTACATCATTAATAATTAATCTCCACTTTAAAAATACAAAGTTCAAAATTGAAACAAGTCAACTTTTAACTGCGACCACCTCCTAGTCGGTGAGGGCCAAGCTTATTCTAAACAATCCCCATCACTTAATGTTTGATTATCCAATTAAAATCCTCTAAATTCTTCTAAAAACTCCTCATTAGTTTAGTCTGAAAACGTTACCCCCATGTTTGATAATTTATCTGCTACCTCATTTGCCTCCCACAAGACATGGGTTATCTTAAACTCCTCAAAACCTTCTAGCATCAACTTAATCCTACGAATATGTTTGTTCAAGTACCATGTTCCCGATTCCTCTTTTATTATTGCATTGACAATTACCTGCGAGTCTCCCTCCAAATGTAGTTTTCTCACCCGTACTTTCATTGCCATTTTGATAGCAAACACCATTGCCAAACTCTCTGCTACATTATTTGTGCCTATCGGGAGTCTCTTTGCTCCAATCATTAGAATATTTCCTTTTCGTCTCTCGCCACACACCCGACCCCAGATGGAACTTTTGTCCACCCCATGTCTGGAGGTCTCCAAGACTCCAATTTGACCTGTTTAGAAAGAGGTTGAGCCCTCAAAGGCCCATGAAAAGGCCGATATGATGTGACTATTATTAAATTCTTCTATAATAATTTAGATACTTCTTAAAGAAATATTTATATGTATTATGCATAAAAAAACCCCACTATACTACTTACATTTTAATCAACACGAAATACATTCATAAAATTGTAAACTTAAATTTAAATCTTTACCTATTATAACCAGTTTTTAAAATGAATTATCATTAATTTTTTTAACACTTTGAAACAAATTCTTAAAATTAAATGATCAATAAGCATAAATTATTAAAAATATTTTAAACTAAATTATGAAAGGTAACTAAATTACTTTCTTTCTAAACTTAATATATGCTCGTACAATAATAAATAAAAAATAAATAAAGGGACCCATAAAAGCTTGAAAGATAATTTGTACATAAAACATATGGAGATAATTTGTAAATCAAATATTTATCTTTTGGCCATATATTGGTGATATCTTTAAAGTTTATTGTGATATGACACCAATTGAGGCCCACATTTAAGAAATCTCACATCTACCTAGTCAAACAAGGAACTTAGGTAGTACGTCCACATAGCTCAAAGGTATTAAGGCCTTCTATGTAACCTAAAATGCATGATGTTTAGTCAAATATTCACACTATAAATATATATATATCCCACATGCTAGAAAGGGAAACTCTTTGGTACATATTATATCATATTATTCTTTAACCAAAGCCACTTCTATGTGAAAACAAATCATATTGAAAGGTTGTAATTTAATTGGTTGAATTGAATAGGTAAAATTGATGGCAACATTTTTATTATGTTATTAAAGTTTAAAATTTATGGATGTGATTAGGTTAGGTTTGACTTTCAGATGGTTTTAATATATTAGATCTTTCGTGATTTTTATTTTTTATTTTTTTGGCATCTAAGAAAAATTGATATGGGTGGTTCAATAATCTGGAGTTTAATTGTACACATGGCAAGCCCTTTCTAGAAACTACTCGGAATGAGAAATGAGACACAAACAAGCTCACCAATAGATTAATCAATCGAGGTGAGAAAAATTGATCTTAAAACCTATATGAAAAGAACCGATAACCTTTAACCATCTACACTACCCTTTATACTAAAGTAATTTTTAATTTAATGTTATAATCCAATATATAAAAATAAAAAATATTAATATCTATAAAATTCAACTTTTTTATGAATAAAAAGTTTTACTCGAAGGAAAAATGCTACTCATAATGATGTGTTTGTCCTTTCACAATATATTTATATCCTCCTCGTGACCAAGTATGCTAGTTCCAAGGAGAGCTGTCTTTCTCTTTATTTAGTAGAGTGATTGGCCTTGGGTCATGTCATTATTAACTTTTGTGGACAATATAATTCCAATTAATTTACAAATAGATAGCTTCTAAATTATGATGTCCCACAAAGTTAGGTGATTTATTGTCTTCATTAACGAAGAGATGCCCCACCTAGCTGTCTTATATTCCCAAGCTATATTTATTATTTAATTGCACATTATTATTTATCAATAATTTACATATTTAAGCACCTTTGGTAGATTGAGATGATGCCAACGTATCATGTGCCATTTTTTCAAATTTAAGGAGGGTTTAAAGTTTCAATTCAAGATTCAACTAATTACAAAAAGTTAAGGGAAGCTTGTGTTTCTAGCTATGTAAAATAGGGCTTCTTTTCTTATATGAGGTATTTGCTATCTAAAACTTAAATATTGTTTTCCTATCTCAAAGTGAGATTCAAAAAGGAAGCTTCTTGGTGGGATGTAATTATGTTTTGGATACAACATGGTCTTTATTTTATGTCGTTATTTTAATTATGTTGTCATTTTTTAGTTCTTGTTGTAGGCTATGAATTATAGGCAACGACAACTTTTTAATAAGTTATTAAAATATGTAATATCAACCAATCACATTTCTTCAATTTTTTTAATAATATCATATTTTGGTATTTCATAAAGTAAAGTTGCAATTTTTTTACCAAATCAAATTTTAGAAATTAGTTTACTCAAATTTGATTGGCTTAAAAAGTTTTAGCGATATGAGCCCTTTTTTCGGAAGAAAGTTATGCCCACTTTATAATTGAACCAAATGGCCCACTTTATTAAAATGTACTTACAAAGTATACTATAGTATAATTTTTTAGTTTCTATTGTTTTTTATAGTAATATATTGTATTATATTCTAGGCTTTTATAGTTTTTAACTTTTTTTTTATTAGTAGTTTTTATTATAAAATTTTAAATTCTTTTGTAAGTTACTTCCTTATTAGCATATAAGTAAGTTATTTTTCATATTGTAAATTTAAACATTAACATTTATCTGATTTTGGGCAATATAAAACATTTATTGTCCTTAAAAAGGGTGGTTTTTGGAAAAAAATAGTGTGTGTGATTTTCTCTATAGCAACCTTTAGTATCCGCTCTTGGGAAGATATGCAGATACAATTCCGTCTTAGTCGGACTAATCGCCCGACTTTTGACTTACTTGTTTCTGCCATACCTCCTCAATTACTTCATAAGCTCGACATTTCTTCTTCCAGGCCCTGGTGGAAAGATGGGAAGTGGTATCTGACGACACCATTTTCCAATTACAAGCCCAAGCTTGGTTATTCTTGGTTGGTTCCTCATCTTCCTATGGTTGATGTCCTCAACCATCGATGGCATTTGCAATCATCTCATGGTACCTGGCAGAACAAATTTCTCATGGTTTGGTCTGCTATCACTGAGCCAAAAATTGCTCATTTTGCTTGGTGTGTTCTCTTCCAAGGCTTATCGTTGGGTGATAGACTCAAACACATGGGAGTCCCCAACCCTAGATGTCTGTTTTGTGGCCTACCAGAGTCTTTCATGCACATTTTTTGGTTCTGCAGAAGAGCTCAACAGTATTGGGCTTGGATTCATGATTTCTTTTGGCCTTTAAGGCCTGAGTTTTTCTCCTGGCATATGGTCCTGTTGGGAGATTCTCCCAAAATCCCCTTTAATTTTTCCCAGATCTGGCATGCTTTCAGGATGGAGATTCTTTTTACTTTATGGAAAGACAGAAATGTTATTTTATTTTTTCACAACTCTCTTGATACCAATATATCTATGTACTCTAAAGCTTGTATCTGTAACAATGTGCTACTGCAAATACAAGTTCAGACTGATAAGGTGGCTCTTGAAGTGGCGCATTAGTAGGAGCTCTTACAACACTGGGGCAATGCCCCTTGTATTGTTGCTTGCGTGCCGCTAGACCCTGTTTCTGCTAGCAACACTCCTCCTCACCGCCGTCGCTGCTCCTCTGGCAGGCGGTCTTTCACTCCCTATTCTCAGGCTTGCCCTCTCTCTCCCAGTAGAGGTGCCTAGCGGGGTCGTTCGGCTTCTCCGCAGCAACGACGCAATGCCTCGGGCTGGGATCTGCCGCCTCCTGGTGTTTTTCCTGTTGCTGGTTTTGACAAGTTTCCTCGCCTGGCATTGGCCATTTCACCTACCAGAGAAGAGGATGGAGAAATTGTGCAAGATAAAGAAGATAATGATGGGTGGTCACTTCCTAACCCCAACCCTAACCCCACCATTGGGTGGGATAATCCCGAAGATCAAGATCCTCCCTTTGCAGCCACTGCTTTGGCTGCATGAGGTTTTTTTTGATGAATAGTTGTTTTATGTGTTTACAGCCTTGGGTCGTGTGACTCTCCCGGGGTGACTTTTTCCCTTGACCCCTTTTTTTGTGAATATGTACTTTATAAATTTTAATTAATGCTAAAGGACCTATTCATCAAAAAAAAAAATTTAATATACTTTTAAAAAAAAAATAATTAAAGATATGAAATTCTCAAGTTTTAAATTTTTTATTAATATTTTATTATGAATTATATTAATAAGTAAGTTTCAAATTATATTATTAATTTTTTATTTTTTATTAAAATAAAATATTTTAAAATATTTAATTTAGATTTTTGAATTTAATTATTTTGATTTTTTATGTTAAAATTATAACTAAATTCATTTGAAAATTAAAGAAATTGTAAATTTTCAATAATTAATTATATTTTTAAATATGTTATTAGCTTATTTATCAATAATCTTATATTATAATACTTAACAATTATGTTACAATGTTGCCTCATTAATACAATTGAAATAATATGTAAATATGTGCTTAAGAGATGTTTGAGATGTGTTGTCATTGATATCAACACATTTATTTGTTTGTGACAGTATTGCAATGAATTTTAATGTGTTCGTTTGCTCAATGTAACATGTATATTGAAGATCAGAGTTTATGGTTTTAGAGTGTGTTATGAATTGTTTGTAGTTGATTTAGTTCAACTTTTAGAGGTCCACATGAATATTAAGTGAGTTATTTGTATCTGTGTTGTGACTTATTTTTCAGTTGGTCAGAGGTGACAGAGTGACAATATTTTGATCTGCATTGTTCCACATTGAAATATCTTGCTCCATGGATTTGGTGGCATGTTTGGGACATTGTTGCATGTCTGCAACTCAATTGGTTCGTGATTTGGAGGCCCACAAGTTATTTTTCAAGGTTGACAATCGTTGTTGTTACTATTCCTAAGTGATGGTACATAAATGCTAATGATTCCAGAATTTGTGTTGATGTGGATGTTGTTGTGGTAATTCATGATGCTTGTGGATGTATCTAGACCATGTGCTTCTTGTGTTGCTGGCCTGCATTGGTAGTTGTACTCACAATTAAAAATTTTAGTTAGTGTATTGTTATTCTTCATGTTCTTGGCCGACCTGATGGTTGTAGCGTGCTACAGATGTTCGAGGCATAATTATTGGAGGTGTTTCATGTTTGAGGATGAAGATTTTGGTGCGTGCTATGTCTTGGCCAACATTTATTGGTTTGCATTTATTATTGTATTAATTATGATTATATTTTTATAATTGGGTGGAGAGTGTTGAGACGACCTTGTTGATTCTTCCAAGGTTGATGATATGTATAAATCTTGTATTTGTGAGGATGTGTGGATGAGAGAGATGTGCGAGTGAGATGAATGTATACATCTTATGAAGGAAGATAAGTCTAAAGAATAAATTTGTATCTATGCTTCAATAGAACCAATCTAGACATGATGAAGATGCTATTATACAGTTCATGAACTATGGATGTTATCCAAATTTGCTGTAAGGCAGTGATCATTTTTCTTTTGAGCAATGAGCTTTAGGTAGTGTACCTGAATACATGTGAATTCCCATTGTAATACTCCTAACAGGGTATAATACTTCCAAAAGAGTATATCTTTTGTGGGTTCATCCCCACCATGATTTTTCCCTTGATCGGGTTTTCACACAAAAAATATTGGTGTTATGTGTTCTTGTTGTGTTGTGGATCTATGCTTGCATGTTTAATTATCAAATATGAGAATAAAGTCAAAGTTTTGTGAAGTTGCATAAGTTTTAGGGCAACTAATTCACCCCCTCCCTATTAGTTGTGTGCTACCCTATTTCCATCAAATAAAACAACCCAGAGGGCATTCAATGAGAATATTGATAGTAGCAACACATTAACAACACATTAATCACTATTTACTAACATTAAAGTATAACAATCATCCAAACCATAAAAAATAAATAAAAGTCTCTAGAATTCCTATCCACTATACCATCTAATCTACTAAAAGTCCGTTAATAGGGCCATCCCCAGTAAACATGAAAAAATTAACTAATAATATCATAATTAAAACCAAAAAAGCATTAATAATATTCATGCTATGTTCAAAATGACAATTAGCAACATAGAAAATAAATAGTAGAAGGAACATTGACCATATTGGGATCCTTTGAGGGTGCATCTCACTTGATGCAACACATCATACCACTTTTTTGCGAGGAAATTGAATAGTTACTTGTAATTTCCTTCCTCCCTATCATAGTCCCCTAGAAATTTCTTTTGCAACAAACATAGAGAAGTTATTGAACTATGGATCACACGCATGAAAAATCTAGAAATACTCCCAATTTTTCTTTTACATTTTGAGACTCTTTCCTTGGTCTTCTCCAGCTCATCCGCAGTAATGGTACATTTATGATAGGTACCTAACTAAAGGTTTCCATAGGTCCCAACAAAAGTGGGTTTGATAGAAACAATTTCCTCCAACGTCATCTTATTTGTAAGGTCTATGTTTTGATACTTTTTGAAACATGTGAGGAGCTTCTTGTAGACTCTGAAGTATCCTCCATCTCCATATCTTTATCAATTTTAGTTTCCACCCCTTTTTTATTTATCTTCTTTCTCCTCACTCCCATTCTCTTTCTCTTCCTCAGACTTCAAATCCATAATTTTATTTTTTCCTTCTATCATGGGCGAGTAGCAAGCCTGGTGGACCTTTGAGGGGTACTAGTTTCCTCCATAGCCTCAATGTTAGAGTCTATCTCTTGAATTGTAAAATTAGCTTTTTTGGTTAGGGATTTTCCTTTTTTCTTACTTGGGGGTTGTAGTTTCTTCTTATGGTCAACTTACTCCACCTTTGTAGCAATATGGGTAGGGTTTTAGGGGAGTCATGGCAGAACTTTAACCCAATGTTTTCAAGGCACTTATTTTTTCTAGAGCTAGGGGTGTCTAAAAGGGTAATAGAGAGGGGGGGATAGGTACTAGAATTAGGGGTTTCCTAAACAACAATTGGCCTAAGCGGACAAAGAGCCAAATATATATGATAAAGCTAAAAGATGAGGCCCTGGTGGAGGGGAATGGATTTTTTACCCTTGTTTTTAGAAGAATCCACCACTTAATCAAATTTTCTAGAGAGTGAAGGAGAAAAAGTGGAAATGAGATAATACTATGGTTTTAGAGATGATTAAATAAGGGAACATGGTAGAAATAGTAAACCCAAAATCTACCCTCAAAGGTGAATTATTTCATAACCATTAGACATACCTAGTCCCAAGGCTCCTGAAGATGCTCACGTTCATAGCCACTATGGTGCTTAACCAGAATTTAATTTTCTCTAAAAAATTGGTTAATTTTGTCCATATCTTGCACTTTGATCATTTTATTCCATTTACTTCAAGTATTCTAGAGACCCATCACATTAGCTACCATGTCTCAATTGATTTCGAGTAAAACCCTAATGTCCACCCAAGATGAGGCAAACTAGATAGAAAATTTTTCATCACACCCATTAATGTTCTCATATACTATGAAACTCCCCCCTTTCTGATGTGCCAAATGGTGGCATTATTTTTTAATTCATTATGTTTTCTTGGCTCTACTCTAGCCCTATCACCACCCATGACATCACTCTTAAAGACAGTAGAATTCTAGTTCTCAAAAAATCTAAACTTGTTTGAAATGGAAAAAAGAGAAGGAATCCCTCAAAATAAATCTGAGTACTCAATGTTATTATGGGTCTTTATGCCCTCAACAACCTCCTTACCCTTCATGAACGTCTGCGTATGCAAACAACCCATCTCAGTATTTGAAATAAAAGCATTACAGATTATAAAATCTTTGGAAAGCCTTAAATTTTTAAAAATCCTTTTAATATTATTTGTACTTTCTCAATGGTGACACCATATCATCATAAAAAAATACTCCCTTTTAGTCACATGCTAGCGACCATTCCCTTGATGTCACATCATGTTTCCACATGGGTGGAAAGCCACATTTTGAATCCATTTCCCCATCATGTTATGTTTAGTAATCAAATTCAAATTCTTTACCGTGAAGCTTAAGGAGTACCCCTTAGTCATTCTTGAATTTTCTATCTTCTCTCTATTAAGTAATATATTTATAGTCAGTAGGGCACTCCAAAGTATTTTAATCTTAACTCCCACTTCTCTTAGAATCAATTTTTTTCTCCCCCATAAGAAGGGTCTTCACATTGTGTGGAAGGCATTCCTTATTCCTCCAGCATAAAATTCCTTCTAGAGGTAAACCCATGGCAACCGTAACATTTTCTATACTATCACGTTCCCTAAATGTCTGGTTTATGGTAAAGGAGTCTAATCCTAGGACGAGTTTTCTAATATCTTCCACAATCCCTTCCACTAACTAATTTTCTTAAGTTGACCCCTTAGTAGCATTAATTATATGTTTTGAATCTCCTTCTATGTCAAGAGTTTTTATACCAATTGAGAGATAAAATTTAAGCCCCCAAAAGAGGGCCATGCATTTAGCTTGATTGTTGGTGTAGCCATTTATATTACCAAAATGGAAGCAATCAGTTCTCCATTGGAGCACCTTATAACCCCTCCACCAACATCATTTCCCTATCTAGCAACTCCATCAAAATTAAGTTTGTACCAACCATTAATGGGAGGTTTCCATCTTGTTCTTTTTCTTTCTAATCTTTTTGAGTTGTCAAACTTGGTATAATCCATTGGCAAGTTCTAATTGTTAGCAATTTTGTTATCCCATTGAGTTAGAGGGTAGATAGGGAGCTTCCAACTAGTAATTGAAAATTTCTCAAATAATAATTTACACATAGTTTTGAAGACACTTTCCACCAAATTCTTTGTATCCTTGAAGATTCAGTTGTTCCTTTCATTTCATAGGCTCCAACAAACATGAGGGGTTATTTGAAGACACAATTGTCTCACTAGGGGATTGTGGGTAGGCCTCCTCCACTCAAGAATAAATTGTTGAATGTCACTAGTGAAGACCCATGGTATATCCAACTTTTCCAACACTTTTTGCCATAATTGAAAACAAAAATAATAGTGAACTAAAAGGTGAGTGATATTTTCTTCCTTTTGTTTGTAGAGAGTGCATCTATTGGGGAGTTGGAATTCTCTTTTAATGAGATTATCCTTGGTTAGAATTTTTATCTGCATGGTTGTCTACTAGAATAAGTTTATGTTAGGAATTAGATGTGGATTCCAAACTTTTATCTAGCAATCTAGACCACTCTCAGTCTTTTACAATATTTTGTAAGATGAATTAACAAAAATCTCTCCTTTTTTATCCCTTTTCCAAATAATTTATCCTCCCTAGAGAACATGGGAAGTATAAATTTTCTTATAATTCTTAGGAGTTAGTAGCTTTTTGGATTGGATCCGGTCTATTTTGGGAAAATTGCATGAGGTCCTTCCATCTCACCAAATTTGTCGTGTTAGCAGCTACTAGTGGACCAAAGAGTCTCCTTGAAGTTACCATCAAATTCGTAAAGCTCAAGCTATCTACTAGGGCCTTATCCTCAACCAAAACATCCTCCTAAAGCTTGATATTCCCGTCATTGCCAATTTTCCATTTTATGTCTTCCCTAATGATACTTTGACATTTAAGAATGTTATTCTAAATTTTTGAACCCAGGGGTTAGCCATTAAAGGATAGGATTATTTGAAAATGATCAAATTTGAGGTATTTGGCACTCATGAGTTTGCACCAGTTAGACTTCTCCAGGGCAAGTTTCCATCCTATTTTAGCAATTAGGGCTTTATTTAGAATTGACAACTTCCTTATTCCTAACCCACCTTGGTGATTTATTTTATAAACAGTATCACAATTAACCAAATATAATCTTTTCTTTTCCTCAACTCTAGTCCAAAGGAAGATTCTCTGGTTTCTTTCAAGTTAATATGCCATATTACCAAATTTTTTAAAAAGAGAGAGAAAGTAAACATGTATACCTTAGAGGGAGGTTGCAAGAATTTGGAGCTTTCCTGCATTGCTTAAAATCTTACCTTTCCACCCAACCAACTTCTTTTGCGTTCTTTCTAGTATGGAGTTCCAAAAAGCTGGGGTAACATCCTTGACAATGAGAGGAAGGCCAAGGTAGGTACCTAAAAAAAAACACATTGACAACCCAAGATGTTTTTGATTTTATTCTATAAGTATTCATTTGTGTTGAAGAAGTTGATGCTTCTTTTCTCATAGTTAATGTAGTGGCCTGATACTTTAGCATAATCTAAGAGAAAATCCTTTCACTCCCCCACTCCAAACACATACGCTTTTTCAAATAGTATAGTATCATTAACAAACTGCTGTGAAATAGAAGGCGAAAGAGTGGAAGTAACTTTAACCCCCTAAATTCTCCTAAAGGTAATCTTGTTGAGGAAGTTCCTTCCTAGAACTTCTAAAATAATTATGAATAAGTTAGGTGATAATGGGTTACCTTGTATGATTCCCTTATCCACTCTAAAGAAACCCCTAAGGGCTTGATTCACAATGAATGTTAATCAAAAAATTTCCTCACATCCCCTTACTAGGCTGCTTAGTTTCTCATTAAATACCAATCTCAGAAGAACTTTGAATAGAAAATCCCATCTAACCCTATCATATGACTTTGAAATATCAAATTTTAGGACCATACCTGACATATTCCACTCTCCGTTGAGTGGATATTCTCATGTATGGACATGACCACCTCAAGAATTTTTCTTCCAAGAACAAAACATTTTTGGTTATAGTTGATGAATTTGTCTAGAAAAGGTTTCATCCTATTTACCAAAACCTTTGATAAAATATTGTAAATAGTATTGCAAAGAATAATAGGTCTGAATTTGACCTTTTTTTTGGCTCTTGGACATTAGGAAATAAATTTATGAAGGTGTTATTAATATTTTTCAATAGTTTACATGTCTTAAATTAATCTCTAGCACCGATAGTAAATTCATAGCTCACAATATCCTAGAATTCCTAGAAAAAAGAAGGGGGAACCCATCTCAGTCTGGGGTTTTGTAAGTAACCAGAGAAAAGACAATAATCCTCACTTCCTCCTTAGAGATAGGATCCAATATCTAATTATTGTCCTACAACCTAATAGCATTTGGAAGGCAATCTATAGCCGATCATCCAAAGTATAAGAACTTAATCCTCCAGTATCAATGATTTCCTGATTGAGATCATCCATCAAGATCTTTATATTGTTTATCTTCTTATGTTTGCTAGAAGATCTGTGGAAAAAGGAAAAATTCTTATCACCTTCTTTTATCCATTACACCCTTGATCTTTTCTTCCACTATATCCCTTCCTTCCTCAGATTATATTTCTATTTTTCCTCCAATTTTATTCGTCTTCATGCAAAGTTTGGGAGTAGTCTCTAGATGCTATGAGATTCTATATAATTTCAAGCTTAGAGCCTATCTATTTTTTCCGACTAGAGATGTCCCCAAAAGTACATTTATTACATCCCTTTACCCACCTTTTGATTAATTATAGCTTTTGTAAGACTCCATACATCATTGAACCTTGGATAGGGGTGTTCCACCAATTTTGAACATAAGCTTTAAAGTTTGGGTGTGAGGCTCACATTATCTGATATTAGAAGAGGAGATGACCAATTGTAGGTCTATCAATCCAATGTAGGAAAATAGGACTATGGTCTGAGATAGTTCTTGGTAGAGACTTAAGGGTTTCATTGAAACCAATCTCCCACCTAGCCAACACAAGGAATATGTCCATCCTTACCTAGATCAAGATATCACCTTTCCCATTGTTGTACCAAGTAAAGAGATGAGCCATTAGCTCTATGTTAAAAAGACCAATCCTACAAATAAATTCTGACAGATCGGTCATATTGTTAGAGTAGTCTATTA
Organism: Thuja plicata; assembly: GCA_018584345.1. Classification (NCBI taxonomy): domain Eukaryota; kingdom Viridiplantae; phylum Streptophyta; class Pinopsida; order Cupressales; family Cupressaceae; genus Thuja; species Thuja plicata. Next base: position 661,319 of record MU227948.1, on the reverse strand, counting down.
AATCTCCCATCTTTTCATAGGGCAATAGTGGTGAATTGAAATCCCCAACTACCATCCATATGGAATTAATATCACCAAGGATAAAAATAGATACATCATCCCAAATTTCCTTCCTCCTAGAGTGGGTGTTGAGAGAAAAAAAAATTAAAAGGACGTTGAACACAATTTCCCATAGTGAAAGTCATAACAAGGAAAATATGAGAGAACGCAAAAACATCCCTTTTTATCATATTGGGGTTCCACATAGTAACCAATCCACCAAAGGCTCCATTAGCCTCACTGATGAGGAAAAAGGAGCTTGGCCAAATTCTATCAGCAATATTAGAGAAGGTATGAGTAGTCATTTTGACTTCTTGGAGTAAAAGGATATCAAATTTTAACTCCCTAATACAAATTTTTAGAGCATATTGCTTTTGAGGACTACTGAGTTCTCTCATGTTCCATGAAAGGAACTTCATTTATTATTATTTATGTTAGCATCTATATTCATTTTCCTCCATTGGTAATTTCCTTGTCCATCTCCTTATGATTTTTCACCCTTACTGAAGACTGACCTGCTTTACTCTCAGATCCCGCATTCACCTTTTTAGCCCATGTTTTCTTTTTCTTTGTTAACAATTCTTCTTCCTCTATGTTCCCAGTGTTACAATTTGTAGCTTTGGATGAGAGGTATGAATTTTAGCCTCTGGGGTAATAATTTAAGTCTTCGTTAAATGTCATTATCCTTAAAATAAAATAAGGTTGGTCTTCTAGTTGAGATCAAAACACTGGAGATAGTTTCCTCAGTTTGAAAAACCCCCTTGTGGGTATGAACCTCAAATTTCACCTTAGGATCAAGGGGGTGGTCTAATCTACAATCCTCTAGAGACACCCACGTAACTTGCTTATTTTTTGAATTCTTCACTAGGAGAATCTCATCCTCCTTAGTATGTCCTATACCAAAGTTTTGCTTGGCAATTGGATTTTCATTGTGTCATCATTTGACCATCCTTTGTGTGCACTATCATATCTAGATTCACTATATGAGTAGAAGGAGGTCATTAGTCTATTATAGGGGGTGACCTTACTTCCTTAGGAGTGGAAAAATTCCCCCCTCCTCTAGGGTACAAGTTCTTGAAATCCTTCTTTCCCCATTTAGAGTAATTTTTGAATTCTGAGCTGGAACATTCTCCAACATAGGAGGGCTATTAGGAAATTTAATAAGTGCCAAAAAACCATTAGTGAATGGATACTCTTCAACTCCAAAGGAATCCACAACCTCCGGCCAGCCAACCTATATGCATGGAGATGAGGTGAATTTATCTTTCGACTTGGGCTCCTTAGCCATAGTGGTTTTACAATCTTCTATAACATGACCCAGTTTGGAACACCTTTGATGACAAATGACAACATTATCATAAGCAAGGGATTGAGTCCATTTCCATCATTTAGATTGCAAATTAATAAAGTTTGGGAGAGTCTTATTTAATGGAAACATTAAAATAAAAATAGGTGAAAACTATCTTGGATCTTGTCTGAGTCACAACCTTCATAGTCACATAGTGCAAAAATGTGTTCCCCATGCATATGGAGATTTTCTCATCATAGAATTCAATTGAGAATCCTGGAATTCAAACCCACACTGGAGCCATTTTATCAAGGTTAGTCTGTAAGTAGAACCCCATTTTCCATCTACACAGAGCCAAGTAGTGCTTCCCATAAGCCCATGAACATGATAAAATATTGATTAGGTCTTTCTCTATAGTGAATTTAAACAAAAAAGACTTCCACATAGTGGTGGTAGAGACACTACCCTTCAGTTTGCATCTAGCCTCCACCTATCTTTAGACCATGTCTATATTTGGTTCGAAGGAAAACAATTTTCCCACCAACGTATTGCTCATGGATGAAACAATTATATCCATAATAGCATCTAACAACCAGATTTGTGTTCCTTCCTCTATTCTAATAGATTATTCCATAATACTATAGGTAGCATGTTTTTGGGTCCCATTAAGAAGCATGCCTTTGTATAGTTGGTATTTTGGGATTCACCATTGTCTTTCCCTTCCTCATTATTACTTGAGAAGTCCCTAGAGAAACCCATCAGAACCATAGTGGATTCCAAAAAGCCTCTCTTCAAAAGTGTAGAATCCATAATAGGGGCCCCAAAGGTCACTCATCTGCAATGGGAGGAGGTTTGGGTTGTGGGGAGTGGGGAGTCCCCCATCGTTAGCAACCATGTGAAGATTTATAATTTGTTGAGAAGGAAGTTTCTAATGCTCAACAAGGCCTCTATTGGTTCCTTCTCCTTTTGCATTACCTTAACCATAGTGGTATCCATCTTTATTCTAAAAGAGTGATTCCCTTTTGTTTTGGTGGTGGTTGTTTTTATGATTGGTGTATGTAACCTTCTGAAACTTCTCTGGTCAATTGCTTATGTGAACCAGTTCATCCTTCTATTCCTCTTTTATTTCTGCCTTAACCTAAGATAGGGACATGAACACACTACTTATCTCCTTCAAATGGTGTGGAATTGGATTGTAATAATCACTTCCAGTAGTATTGGTTGTGGACTTTAACAAGCCATATGCAATTAAATATTCTGGAGTATGAATGTGCACCATTGATCTTGGATAAGAAAGACAATATGTATGACCCAGATGAATTGACTTGACTTGAAAAATATATAATGTATGTTGAAAAGCCTTGACTTGTCATAATTTCACATGTGAGAAAGATCTTTACATTTCAGCATATGGGTCCTATACATCAGCTCTATCTTTTGACACATGCCATCATATTGTGCATCTATATTCCTTGTTGTGTCCCTCATTACTGATAGTGTAATATTATACATGATAACCATGTGGGCTACACTAATTCTTTGTTTTTTCAAATATCAGTGGGTCTGAGACACTTGGCACTAAACTGCAGTAGCGCGGTGCCTACTAGGATTTAGCAATTGCACATTTGTACTAGCATCTAACCAATCAAAAAGTGCTCAAACGGAAAGATCTTTGCTCAAATTTGATAAATATTTAGGCTCATTGGTCAAGTGGTAGCTTATGTAGCTCTAACAAAGTACAAGTCTCTGGAGTCCACGATGCACATTAAGCCACCAAGTGTCATCATTGTGTTGTACTGCAACCTAAGGACTTAGGGAAAGGCATGGGATATTTAAATGAAATAGGATTGACTTGTCACTAGGTAAAAGGGGCTATCAATAAATAAGCAAGGAAATAAAAGAAACTAGGCATTAAGTGACCACTAAAATATTTTATCCTTTGCAAAAATAAAGGGCCAAACATGGCCCAAAAGACCTAGAAAACTGTTGGACTTATATTGGAATGATGTACTGAGAGGGGAGGGGTGAATCAGTACCTCTAAAACTTTTCTTGGTTAGCCCATTAACCCTTAGTCATTAGTTTGTAAATTATCTTATCTAACTGTTCATCTTTCTTTATGTATATGCAATCATAACATACGTTCTTTAATATGTAGCCATACAAGAAACATTCATGAAAATAAATAACACGACACAAGATATGATATCGCAGAAAACTCCTGTTAGGAAGTAAAAACTACAGTGGGGATTGTTACCCACAAGACTTCACTATCTGCAGATAAGAAGGGGCTGGTTAAGGCTTACAATTGGTCACTTCTGATGACCTACCCTTTTAGGAGTATTACAGTGGAGACTTGTTAAGATCTACTTTGTTTGAAGCTTTAACAACACTGTTAAGTGTGCACTCTGTTAAGAGATTTGTAAAGAATGGTTATGTCCACCTTCTATAAAAGGATTTTAGATGTGATGCACTTGTTAGAATTCAACTACATAAGTCTTTGATCTGATGATGTATGCAATCTCTAATTTCTGATAACAGATCCAATAAATCTTCCTATGTATGAGTAATCATCTTTTCATGATTGGATAATACCTTTATCTGCTCGTCGGTAGCCTCTATGTGTTCTTGATAACTGATGTGATCTATTTCTGAACTATGCATGAATTCTGCCTTCTGCTCCTTAGATGCTCTTTGTGGCTATCAACAACAATGAATTTATAATTCACAATTGATTGAACATCTATTTATACTAGATTTTAGCTCTATTCTTGATTCACGCTTCGCAAGTTAACTCTAGATCCAAGGTTTACAACTTGACCTTGATCTTTAGTTAGATATGTTTTAGATCCATTAGGATGCTTTAAAACATTTACATTATGCTTGCTTGACCCTCAAGTTATGATTTAAAACAAATTAAAACTCTAAAAATAGAATTACAATGCTTTATCTAATGTGTAAAACTCAGATCCACTATTTGCGGGTTCTCTAACTGATTGTTAGTTCTGATGGTCAGGCTTCTCTATCATTCTGTCAGTTTTCTTTGTTGTCGGTGTTCCTTTCTTCAACTGTTCATTGGGCATGCCTTTTCTTCTCCATCAATTTTGTTCTCAAAACTGTATCGTCAGTGATGATCGTCATGTTATGTTATTGAACCGTCGGTGATGTCCTATTTACTTCGTCGGTGTAACAGTTGGCAGTGTTCATCAGTCAATTCCATACTTAGCATTTTATCATGACTTTTTATTCATTTGAGTATGCTCGCTATCTGCCACTTATGCTTACAGTTCGCTGGTTATGCTTGTACCGACGATCTCTCTCAGTGTTTTTCACTAAGTGTACTAATGGCAAAATTAATGTCATCAATCTCCCCCTTTGACATTAGTATCAAAAACATGACATGTGCAACATACTGAATGTATTTAGTATGTACACCTGTGTATACTTCTTCCTTAGTCATTTGAATGACTCCCCCTATGTATATGTCGGTAAGTGTAAGTATATATATATTTCCTTATGTACTTTTTTTTGATATATTGTAACTATTTTTACATATCTATTCCTTCTGTACATACAATATACATTTCCTTTCTATTCCTCCTTTTTTGATAATAAAGGTAAAGGTACTCACATCTTGTCAAAAAGGTGGGAATGTGAGGTCTTGATCTCCTCCATCATATTTTCCCATTTATCCTTCAACATTTCTAGAGCCATGTGCTCAAGTGATATCCTTACATGTATATCATAGATGTTGTCTACTACAAACATCTCTGGGGTTGCAATTAAGTTTTTGGCTTCAGAAATATGCTACTGTAGAATAGTAAGATTAGGCAAGATGTGTGCCTATAGTTTGGTAATCTCACCTCTTAATTGTGTTTCAGCATCCCATATTTCTTGCCTTAGCTTGTTAGCCTCAATGACCTTGTCATGATGTGCCTTGATACTATCTGCATTTGAGGTTAGGCTTTGTGCACTTGTTGTGACATTAAAATCTATTTTTGCTAACTTGTCACTATTTTATTTTGTAAACTTTTCAAGCGTGCACATCTTTTGAACTAAGGTAATTGCCTCAGCAATCATTGGCTCTAATTGATCAGTTAGTTCAGAGAGATTTACCCTGTTCACTGCTACTTCTTGGCTTATCTTATCAATTAACTTGTATTGATACTTTTTCTCTACTTGTTCTTCCATAGCTTGTTCTGCATCTATATTCTAGTCTGTGATGGCGTCGGTAAGAACAACAATTTGCTCCTTAATTGTAGCATTTTGTTCCAATTTCACCTCAGGAACAAGTTGTTGGAGAATGTCTCTTGCCTTATCAAGTTCCATTGTTTCCCTGTGTTCCTGTATCATTTTCTTCTGAATGGCTTTCCTTTGGCATATCACTCCATACTCTTGAAGTTTATCACTATCCAAAGTAGTAATATCCCAGTTTGGGACTTCTATTACTTCATCCATTGTAACAGCCAAAATGTCTTTCTTCAATGCTTTCTTCTTCTTCTTTGGCTGGGTGGCAGATTGATGTACTACCATTTGTAATCATTGAGATTGGGTTGAATTGGTAGGTGAGGGTTGAGAAGATGAAGCATCCTGTTGTTTCTGTTCTGAGTCCACCGGCTGGTTTTGTGAAGACGTCTCCTCATTGGCCTTAGGTGTATCAACAGATATATTTTCTTTTTGTTTTGTGCCTTCATCCTGCTTGACTCCTTCACTTTTATCTTTTTCTTCACCCTTTCTCAATGTATCCTCATTTTTGTTATCTGCTTCTTTTTTTTGTTCATTGGACACTTCTTGCTGATTATCAGTTGCATCTTTCATTTCTATGTCTGTATCCTTTTGAGTGTTGGATGCATCTTTGTTTTCATCAGTACCCATATCCTTGGGTATAACATCATCTTTCTTAGATGATTTATCCTGACTTGATTTAATATCAATAGCATTTATTAATATATTCATGTTTGTCAGTGTATTGACTATTGCAGTGTCAATAGTTGAATCCCGTTTGTCGGTATTGCCCTTTGCAATATTTATGTCTTCATCTTTTTGTACTTCTACTGCAGGGTCTTTTCCTGTAGTGTCATTGACAATGTTGTCTAACCATGATTCATCATTTATATCATCATCTAAGTTACCTTTTATTGTTAAATCTTCTTTGGTAACTTCTTAATCCTCTAAACGGATGTGAATTGGACTTGCTGGTACTTGATTTTCCTCACTGTTGTCAGGCCTTTCTTCATCTACAATATCAACCTATTTCTGGCAAGTTATTTGAACTTCTTCACTGTCCAACTCTACTATTGAGTTATCTTTCTAAGTGACTGTTTCCTTCTCATAACTGCTCTCCTCAGTAGGATTGAGTATCTTGCTCCATTTATCATGAGCTTCTTGTTCTAGCTCTATAAACTTCTCTTCAAGAAATTTGTAAGCTCTCATTTTGGGTGAAAAGTTTTTCTCATATTTCTCCATGATTTCATTTATTTCTTCCCTTTTTGATTCAGGAGGCATAAGAGAAACAAGTACTCTTTCTCTTATCCGTTTCTCCTCATGGAGTGCAAATGTGAACCTAGAAGATAATCTAATTAACAGTTCTTGTGGTACATCATGTGTAGTGAATTGAAGTGGGGCATAATAGTATCTGCACATTTTAGCTATAATTACATCTTCAATTTTATTCTGTTCTACATAATCCCATTTCAACCATTTCCTAATCTTAGGATGTGCAATAGATGAGGCTTCTGAAATGTACTTACATATTTCATCAATGTTTTCAAGAGTTGATGTTACCTTTATTGTTTCCTTTGCTTGTTTAATTGCAGTGTCAGGCTCATCCATAGCTGAGTCCTCTATACCCTCATTTTTCTAAAAAAATTTCCTCCTTTTGGTAAGTGTCCTGACTGGTTGTTTACCATTTGATGTGTCAGGTTTCCTTTTATGCACCTTTCCTTTTATCATGGGAGAAGGAGTTGCATCCTTTGCTATATGACTTCTCGTTCTTGACTTCTTAGGTGGAGGAGGAGGTGGTGAATCAAACTATTCTTCCTCTGATTCATTTTCCTCTGCTGTATCACCAATGGGTAGCTGGTCCTTGGTGATTTCCTCGTTACCCTCTTGTTCCTCTTCATCTTCAGAAGATATTTTCAAGTTATTTTTTAGTTTCTTCACCATTCTGTTTGACTGTTTTACAACTTTCTTGATAACAAGATTTGTTTTAATCTTTTGTTTGGCCTCTTCATAGGTGCCAAATATTTGTTGCTTGTTGTCCACTGGTTCATTCAGTAGTGCCTCAATACACTCATTGGCTTGTCCTATTTTGATTTCATATTCTAACTGTGAAAGCCATGATTTCCTAGGTACTACTGCTTGGATGTACATGAAATTAGTATCTACCATGAAACATATATTTTCTTTGTGTTCCTCTATCATATTTTCAGGAATCCTTTTTCTTGTTTGCAACATTTCCTTAGTGGTTTTGAAATACTCATGCATTACATTATCAAAATCTATTCCTAGTGATTCTATGAATTCACCTCTCTGAATGCTTATAGGTCTGCTTATGTCCCATACAACTTTTCCTATTGAAGGAAAGTATTCTTCAAAGTAAAGAATATGCACATTATGAGGGAACCAAACTTAAAAGTGTTTGTTCTTGAAGATCTTGTAGTGCACATGTTCTCCTCTAGTTGATGTAATATGATCTCTGCAAGATCCATCTTCTTTCCCTATTTGATGATCTTGTATGATGTGCTCATAGCAGTACTTAATATGCTATTCATTCTACTCGCTTGGAAGATTTTATATCCAACAACACATGCTCCAAACTTCAGCTCTACATCGGTGATAGTGTTGACATTGAGTGCTCTTTTATCTGATTTAGCACCATTTAGTTTTTCCACTTCTGCCAGGGATGGGTGCTTGTGAGCTTGTGGTTTGTCAGTTGTAGGATAACCAATAACTACATGAATAACATCTTTTGTTATTGACTTTGGCTTATTAAGACATAGAGTCTTGTTGTGCATTCTGCTAAGAACAATCTTTATCCATTATGTTTTGAAGACCTTGGGAAAATGCAGTGCATTCATGAGTCCTTTCACTTCCAGATGTTTGTGCTCTTCTTTGAGCTTTCCATCATCATCACATAGTGCCTTGTAGGCATTATCTAGGTCTATATCTCCTATTTCTAAGATCTTGCAGTGTATATATGACCTTACCTCCTCTACCAGCAAAACCCTAGGTGGGATTCTGGAGAATGCTCCAGAATTGTCAGGTTGTGATGCTATTTCTGGGTGTAGCTTGAATTTGGGTTTAGCACAAGAGCCTCTGCTAACAAGCTTGAATGTTTTCTTCTTGTCTTCCTTAATCTTTTCAACTCTAGAAGTTTATGCCATCGCATTGCAAAAATTTAGGGCTTTTCACAAAGAAAATAGTGCGGTTAGTGAATGTGGTTACTTACTAATTCTATGTGATTTCCTATGAATGTGAATGCTTTGAGTCAAATTGATTCTTGCTGGGTCACTCTCCAAATTGCTTCAAAATCACTCTGCTTTTCTTTTCTCTTGCTTGAAAATTGCGGGTGCAAAAATGAGTTTACCCATCAGGATTTTATAACTTTTTGTGCCCTAAGTTAACATTAATGCTCACCAAATCATCGGTATAAAAAGATTGAGTTCATCGGTAGAGGCATTCATAACATCTTCGATGTCTGTGCAAAGCGTTGGGGTTGCTAGCAGCTTTGGTGACTTCAATGATGATGGTTGGTTAAGTGGCGAAGATAGCTTTCATTGTCTCAAGGTTCACCGATGTCCGTCGGTTTACACTTAGCAACTTAGTGTTTGTGTAATGACCGATACATTTTGGTAAGTAGTGCTAACTTTTCTGTGTGTGTTCACCAATGTAAATTGTTCCCAATAATTGATGGTTTCTTTTCAACAGTTTAGCAAATAATAATATATTGCATCTATATTCATGCTAGTATTACAATATAAACTGTGTAATGGAACCGATGCACAATATAACTTGTCATAATGCAATTTCATACATACTTGTGCATTTTAGTTGGATGTAGTGATGTCACCGGATCCATTGGATGGGGTGTCATCATTTTTATTGCTTGTTCTTGCACCTTCAGTGTTTGTGGCTTTTACCCACATCTTGTTTCTCATTTTCTTGATGTCATCAATGGTATTTCCATTGGGATGAGTACTTGTATCTGTCAGTCGGTTTTTGCAATCTTTTATCACATGTCCAACCTTATGACAATGCAAACATGCCATACCTAGATTGGTCCAACCTCTTGACCTTCTAGTCCACTTTCTCATACAGTTGGCATCAATATGACCATATGCTATGTATTTTACCCATGTGTAATAATCCCAAACATATGAGTTACCTACTCTTGTTGGTTTGTCGCTATTATCAGTTTCTTTTGGTGTCTAGGCCTTCTTGTTCTTTTTCTAGCACTCTTCATGTGTATGCCCTTTCATCTTGCAGGTAGGACAATACTTGTCCATGTAGGTTTTCCTCTTTGGATTTGTCACTTTGGATCTGCATTCATGTGCCTTGTGTCCTTTCTTTTGACATTTATAACAATTACCAATGAACATAGATTGTGCTTGAGAAATACCTTTCATTTTGCTTCTGTAGATGTTTGAGGTGTGGCCGGGTTTTCCATAGTGATTGCATGACAACTTCTTGGATCTTGGGGTTGTGAAAGCATTCCTTTGATTTGGTTGATTAGAAGATTCACCATTCTCATTGTACCGTAATCCTGTGTAGTTGTTGACTCTTCTCTGTCCATCAAGAAAATCATCCATCCTTTTGTTGCTATCTTCAACTTTCTTGATTAATTCGTTGTGTTGATTCTAGAGTTTGATTTCATGCTTCACTTTTTCATTCTCTTCTCTTAGCTCACTAATAATCTATATTCTTTCAATGAGTTCTGTATTTATTCTGTTTGCTTCTTGACTCATAAGAATAATCTGGTTGGTAACCTCATGGTGATGCTCAGTAAGTCTTTGAATCTGTGATTCTTTCTCTTGCAACTTTTCTTTTATTTTCCTTCTATCATCAATGGCTAGTGTTCTTTCATTTTCAGCTTTTCTTGCATCATTCATGACATCAATCATTTTTACTATTTGAGTTTCTTGACCGATTTGCAGCATCTTGATTTGCTCTATCAGATGTAGATTGACTTCTTGTAGACTTGTGATTTCTTCTATTGATGCATTTGAAGCTTTGCTTGTTGATGATTATGTTGTATCAAAGTAATCTTGTATTTCTGATTCTTTGTAGTCCTTCTCATTCAACCAAGTTGCCATAATCTTTCTTTCATCAAGAAGTTTTCTTAAGTTGATTCTCGCCTCTTTATATTACTCATAGTTTATCTGCATCTGTAACTGCTCATTCTCAATAGTCATCTCCAGTCTGTACTTTTCCATTGCTCTGATCTTTTCTCTTAAGTCTTTAAGCTTTTCAAGAAAGAGACTTGGCTCTCATACCAATTGTTAGAATTATATTGGAATGATGTACTGAGAGGGGAGGGGTGAATCAATACCTCTAAAACTTTTCTTGGTTAGCCCATTAACCCTTAGTCATTAGTTTGTAAATTATCTTATCTAACTGTTCAGCTTTCTTTATGTATATGCAATCATAACATACATTCTTTAATATGTAACCATACAAGAAACATTCATGAAAATAGATAACACATGCCACAAGATATGATATCGCAGAAAACTCCTGTTAGGAAGTAAAAACTACGGTGGGGATTGTTAACCACAAGAATTCACTATCTGTAGATAAGAAGGGGCCGGTTAAGGCTTACAATTGGTCACTTCTGATGACCTACCCTATTAGGAGTATTACAGTGGAGACTTGTTAAGATCTACTTTGTTTTAAGCTTTAGCAACACTGTTAAGTGTGCACTCTGTTAAGAGATTTGTAAAGAACGGTTAAGTCCACCTTCTACAAAAGGATTTTAGATGTGATGCACTTGTTAGAAT
>MU227948.1:624018-649946 GCA_018584345.1 Thuja plicata | reverse complement strand
TGTTAAGAGATTTGTAAAGAACGGTTAAGTCCACCTTCTACAAAAGGATTTTAGATGTGATGCACTTGTTAGAATGCAACTACACAAGTCTTTGATCTGATGATGTATGCAATCTCTAATTGCTGATAACAGATCCAATAAAGCTTCCTATGTATGAGTAATCATCTTTTCATGATTGGATAATACCTTTATCTGCTCGTCGGTAGCCTCTGTGTGTTCTTGATAACTGATCTGATCTGTTTGTGAACTTTGCATGAATTATAACTTCTACTCCTTAGATGCTCTTCGTGGCTATCAACAACAATGAATTCATAATTCACAATTGGCTGAACATTTAATTATACTATATTTTAGCTCTATTCTTGATTCGCGCTTCACAAGTTAACTCTAGATCCAAGGTTTACAACTTGACCTTGATCTTTAGTTAGATATGTTTTAGATCCGTTAGGATGCTTTAAAACATTTACATTATGCTTGCTTGACCCTCAAGTAATGATTTAAAACAAATTAAAACTCTAAAAATAGAATTATAATGCTTTATCTGACGTGTAAAACTCAGATCGACTATTTGCGGGTTCTCTAACTTACTGTCGTTTCTGATGGCTGGGCTTCTCTGTTAGTCTGTCAATTTTCTTTGCCGTCAGTGTTCCTTTCTTGAACTGTTCATCGGGCATGCCTTTTCTAATCTGTCAGTTTTGTTCTCAAAAATCTATCGTCGGTGATGATCGTCATGTTATGTTATTGACCCGTCGGTGATGTCCTGTTTACTTCGTCGGTGTAACACTTGGCAGTGTTCGTCGGTCAATTCCATACTTAGCATTTTCTCGTGACTTTTTATTTTGTCGGGTATGCTTGCTGTCTATCGGTTATGCTTGTAGTCTGCCGGTTATGCTTGTACCGATGATCTCTGCCAATGTTTTTCACTAAGTGTACTAATGGAAAAATTAATATCATCAGAAAACTGTAGGGTGCTACTAGGTTCTAAAATAACTTCCCTTTCCCCCTTTTCACCTAACTCAAGCAATTTTAATAAACTAGTAGTTGCATGTCTTTAAACGTGTGCAATACAACGCCGATAAGAGAGATGTGCAAGGAAAAATTTGCGGGGGACTGGTGGGTAGGTTTTTAATTTGAAATAGTGTGCATTTAGACGTGTTATATATATTTATTGAAATTTGTTTTTTGGGAGAGTTATTTAGTTAATATATTGGATGGTAGAATATTTGTGTATTGATTAACTAGTGAAGGTTTTTTTTTGAATGAATTGTAATATATCCTATTAAGATTTTATATATAGTTTGTATACTGTTATAAAGCTAAATTATTATGAGCATTTAATTTTAAAATGTTACAATTTAATAGTGAAAGAGAAAATGACATTTAAAATAAAGGTTTAATAGTAGTACATTGTTTTATTTATGATTATACAATAAAATATATTTATCAAATACAATATACTTGAAACATTATAATATTATACTTTTAAATGAAAAATTACATTTAAAATTAAGCTTTTTAAATTAGTATCATTTAAAATAAATCTTTGACATTATTATTTTGTTTTATTTGGGATGAGAAATTCCTATATGATGATTAATTTGTATATATATTATTAAAATATTGTATTTGTACTTTACATGGTTACAAATTGATATATTGAAGATAGTAGTAGTTTTTTTGTATTGATATTGTTAAATATATTGAGAGATTAATTAATACAACGGAATGAAATATAAATGACTAGAGAAGTAGAGACTAAATATATTTTCCTTTAGAGAAGTAAATATGATTAATATCTAAAGGTAAATGTGGGAAAGTAGAATAAGAAGTTATGAAACTATTATAAATGCTTTGTCCATTAAACATAAGACCATATATTTTGATCGATTAGTATTTTTATAATTTAAATTGATTACTTCATATCTGGCACATTTCCAACTTCCCTAACAAGCATTTTCTTTTCATTTACGATTTGCACGGTTTGATTTTTCTTGGCATCATTTCCAACCACGTTTTAGTTCTCCATATGGCTAATTGGAATATCAACACTTTTTAATTTAGGGCACATGGAGCTTCACTTAGTGAACCCGAATCATAGCACACGTGCGTTAATGACATACTAAATAGTCCCCCCATTTTAACAAAATATTGCCCAAAACTCATATTTTGTCACCCCCCCCCCCAAGACCCACCTAGTACCCNCTACCACCCCCTCCCCAAAAAACCCTCTCCCCCTATTTAGGCAATATATTTCCCCCTTTTTTTGCCCATTTTAAACCCCACAATATGAACACACATGGTATTCTATTGCCCCTTCAGTGAAGACCCTGTGATTTAGGGACATATTAATTTTGTAGGGATGCTAATATATGCATCTTCTTGCTTGGTTGTGTCTTCCCGACATTCCTACTTGCAAATTATCTTCGTTGAACATATATTTTTGTTTTCCTTTACCTACCCACATAATTAGTATATATAGAAAAACACTACCTCTAGTTTGATTTTTGACACCTATTTATCTATTTTTGAGTTGGTAATCACTCTAAACGTTCAAGATAGAAAGTTCGGTGAGATCCTTGGTATCTTCATTAATATTTTTCTCTTTTATACATTTTTTGTTTATCCATTAAGTTAATTAAAGTTTATTTTGGTAGGTCATATGAAATGGTGGTTATGATGGTCATTAATAAAATGAATTCTTCTTCGCTATTTACATTTAGTTGTAGCATGAGACAAGTAGTACCCGTCACAGTATAATGAATCTTGATGAAGATTCACATGATCCTTCGTTAAAGAGTTAAGAAGGTGTCTCTCTGCATATCCTTGGATTACATTTTTTACTATTCATGATTGTTAGGTTTGGTATGAAATCTCTAACCTTCATTGAAGTGAGTGGAGTATTTACATATTATATTGTGAAATATATTTAAAAATACATGTAAATAAAGAAATGGAATGTAAAATGTTGGATAGGACATTTAGAAATTGGACCATTGTTACTAAAAACAAAACAAGAATTAAAATAATAACAACAGTAAATTACCAAGAATTCAACAATATTAATATAATTTTTTTTGAAAAATGATATTGTTATGTATAGAGAAATGAAAGACTACATTGTTTTTATGTATTAATTATAAGTAAGGTTCTTTACAACAGTTTTCCCTCAAAGTATAACATCATGGAGATATACAAGACCAAAACTAAATTTAATACTGTCGAAGATCAATTACATGATACAATAAATAAGGTCATCCATAGCTACATACTATCTAACTATTATCAAAAGGAAAGTTTTTGATTTCTTTGGACTAAGCCTCCCATGATAAGGGCCCATCTCAAATGCCGAAATATGATTATCTTTGTGACAATCAGATCACACAATGTAAGACCTTCAACAATGGAAACTGTCAAGGGAACAACATCAACCACATCATTTTGAACAACAATGATTGTGTGGTCTTTATTTTTGTGGTCTTCAAACTCATCCATGAAATTAGTGACAATGATCTTGTAATCAATATCATGTGCAAAGAAGTATATTATAAGATGGAGGTTTATAGAAATAAACACACTGATGTATGTGGTAGATAGAAATTGAAAATACTCATAACATTTGAATAGAATGAAAAAGTTGTGAAATAATTATAGAACTATAATGTGTGATGAAGTATTAGAGCCAATACAATGTGTTACAGTTTGTAACACATAGTGTTGGAAAGCAACTGTAAAATGAAAATTACAAAATTTATGGTAAGTTGAATGAAAGAACTTAAAGAGTAAGAAGCTTACACAATGAAAAACATGATAAGGGGGACTGAACATTGCAAGAAAAGGTGATCATTAGTATTAGTTAATTACATAGAAATGTATATATTTGTATATAGAGAGGATAAAATTACATGCTATAAATCATGACAAGTTAAGCTTTTAGCAGAGAAAGAAGTAGTGAGTTTGAGAAAATGAGCATATACCAGAGGTAGATTGTTGGAGATGCAATCTTCAAAAGTAACTATTAGATTGTCACTTGTAAGAAAACCAAAAGAACAGAGCAACCAAAATTTTGGAAGAAAAATATGGATATTTTAAAGAAGTGGATGGGGTGAACAACGAAGAGTATTTATCGATGTCAATCAAAAGAATACTATGTTTTAAAGTTGAGGAAGGAAAAATGTAGCCTATATCCAAGGGACCTGGACTCTGAAAGATTTGGTTTATTTCCAAGCTGCCTACATAACCATCACATCCATGGGATCATAGTGCCTTGGATGCGCACTCAGTTATCGATATGGAGTTTTGTTTTATGCTAAGTTTGGGTGTAGCTATTTTGAGAGGAATAACTCTTTGTCATTGCACACCCACTCGGGAGACTTTGGAGGCTGCTAATGAATAGCCTAAGAACAATTCTGGTAGAAAGTTAGAAATGGTGAAAAATGTTGATGGTTCCCCTATGTGAATGTTGTTTTTAATTTTTCCTCACATGTATTATGTTTTGTTGTGAGTAAAATAAGATTAGATAAATGAACACATAGATTTTCAAATGTAGTAGATAACAAAAAATGGAAAGGATGGTTTTATTATATGTAGGAACTATGTATAAGTCTTTGGTTTCTATATGAAAAAACTGTAAAGGAAAGAGAGTTTTTTTTAATTAGATAAGTGCTCATATTATATTTATATGATTATGTCAGTGGAAACTCACTATTAAGATTCATTACTTTCCATGGAGATTCACCAATTATTTCATTCATTCCTTGTTCTTTTCACAAACAGCAAGTGTCTTCTTTTTGTTGTCTTTGTTGTGTTTCACTATTGTTTGGGTTGTAAAGGATTTTGGTTGTTTTGCTCATTTTGTTGCTATTGTTTAGTGTATTCAGATGTGGATGTGTCTTTTCTAAAAACAATTTGTCTTCTTTGTATTGCCTTACTGACATTCACAAACAATATTAACATTCTCTAATTATTTCAATTATTCTTTTTCAATAATATGGAGTGAACATTAGAGAGTATTTTTTGATTGCAATGGAAATAATACTGAGTATTAAAGTTGAGAAAGAAAAATCTCAATCTATATCCAAGGCACCTGGACTCTGGAAGCTTTGGTTGCATTCCAGGCTGCCTATATACCCATCAAATCCATGGGATCAAGGTGCTTTGGATGCACACTCATTTTTTAGTATGTAGTTTTGTTTCATGATAATTTTGGATGTAGTTGTTTTAGTTGTGCAACCCTTATAGGGAATCTGTAGAACTAAAACAACTCTTCGTCACGTTGCACACTCATTCGGGCAGCTTGGACGGGCATTAATGCATATCCTAAGAACACATCTATTACAAGGTTAGAAGCGATGAAAAATATTGATGGTTTCCCTATGTGAGTTAGTTTTTGTTATTCTCACTTGTATTATGTTTTGTTGTGAGTAAAATAATGGAATAAGATATTTATTTTAGTTTTCATGTATGGAGCAACCAGACTGTGTACTTTTTTGTAACTTTTCCTAAAAGTAATAAGTACAAGAAATAACATTCTTGAGGTGTAATATATTTGTAAGGAGGAAATAGATAAATGATTTCAGTTGTGTGTGGAAGTAGATGTTTTTAGTGGAGGGAAATATAACATTAGTTAAAACTTATTTAAAGAAATCATCATATACATATATGTATGGGTGTAAATATGGATGCAAATTTAAGAAATATGAATATGAAAAATGTGTATTTAGAGAAAATGTGAATACATAAGTTTAAGAAAGTTGTATATTTTAAATAGTAAGATATATTCTAATTGATGAAAATGCAAGAAAAACATGCCTTAATCATTTCATTCATTATTTGCGATGACTTGTCTTGTGCATATTGTGCCAAAAATTTGGTGCTCGGTTTGTGGTGCTATTTCATTGGATTCTTTTTGTCCAACAAAACAAAATTGTACTATTTATTGACAAAAAATGCTTTTGGATATGTTAAAGTTTCTATTTCTGAGAAGAGAATACTGCAAGTTGAGATAATTAAAACAACTTACAAATATTGGGAAAGAGAGCAATAATTCAATTAAAAAGATTTGGAAATAACCCACATTCATTTTTTGAGGACACGTGGTTGCAACGATGTGTATATTCAAACATATGGGTATGTATTACAAACCAGAGAGTATAGAAAACCGTCAGGCTCTTCAATCTTCATGGCTGATGAAATGAGAATTTATAATATAATAGAATTTGCAAAGGTTGAAATGCACCAGAAGGAAAACAATGTAGAAATAAAAATGAATAGGAGAAAGAAATGTACCAGATGCCACTCACACCCTTTTTTCTAGGCATATGTTCAATGATCAAATGTTAAGGCACATGAGCTTCTATTGTACGTTTCATTTTACCTTCAGAGGCATTTATAGATTAATGCAAGTAAAAAGGGAAAGAGAACAAAAAAATAAAGTTGCACCATTACTAAGGGAGAAGTTATGAATAGAAGGCAGATGTATATAAATTAAATAGTTGCTGTGAGGGTGGCCTTTATTTTAATTTATCGGTGTGATTTAGTACAACATCATTTTCTCTATCGTCTGTATGAATGGACAAAAAGTGCAATTGTTGTTCCTATTTATTTTGAATGGTTGTATACACAACATTTTGGAGCTTGGAATATATTTCAAAATTAAAAGTTGGTTCAATCCACAGATCTTCAATTCTCTTGACTTGCAAGAGAGATGTAAATGTAAGTCCTTGTTTTTTAGTTCTACTTATGTTTGTTTTAGCTTTGTCCAATGTCAAACCTTGAGATTTATGAATAGTTATCACCAAGTCCATTGTTAAAGGAAGTTGTTTGTGGTTGCCCCACACAATTGAAGCAATGAGCACTTATTTTGGATTTTGAATGTCCTGTGATGGACCTCTATATTTCAGGAATTCAATGACAACATATTGAGGCAATTCAAGCGGTTTCGAATCATTTTTCACATACGATAACTTTTTTTTTTCCTATTGAGCCATTGACAAGTCCAACTTGAATCCATAAATTAGCTGTTAACATTAATTTCTAATTTAGACATAGTAAAAATTCAAAAAGGTAGCTTCTCATCATTGTCATATTCAATAGGGGGTTGTCTACCAATATGTGTAGTGCATAAGGTGATTGGAACGTTCAATTGTTTGAGAATTTTTTTATTGTGTTCTCTCACCATATCATTGGTTACAAACAGATGAATAGATGCATCAAATTCTTTTTGGTGTTCAAGAGTCAAATGACTGTTTGTGAATTGCATTAGAGTTTCCCAATCATTTTGACAAGCTTCAACGTTCCTTATGTTTTGAAGAATTGTTCAAAATTAATTTGAGCTTGCGAGGCACCTTTCTAGAGAATTATTACATACAAGGTAACCACAATTATGAAAATTATCCATCAATTTAAAGTAGTTTTGAGTGTGATGCATATATGGGATTTTCTATTATAAGCGGTAATTGGCCAAGGTCACCGACAAGGATGGACAATGACAATTGCTTTATTTTCTCCATTTTACATTTGTCTTTCTTTTAGTGCCAACTATATGAATATGTTTGTGTTGATTATATAAGAGAAATATTTTTCATGTTGAATCTTCTATCCATATAATGATGTATATAAGTTGTTGACAGATCACTATCATCTACCAAATTTGCAATGTACTAAAGGATCTCTCTACTATCATTGAGTGAAATAAATGTACGACTACTATCAATAAGTGGTAATTTTTGCAACACATGGCAAGTTTCATGTTCTGCAATATCACGATCTGCAATTATGCCCATTAATTTTTTTTGATAAGCTAGCAATGCCTTATCCTTTGGTTTTCTTGCATCAACAATTCTCTTTAACATCTGAACATATGTTTGTGATTTTTTTTCTAACTTTGAAGCATATTTTGATATGTATTAGAGGAAAGCCTTTTTTGAAGTTATTGGTTGGAAATCAATAATGGCTCTCCAAATTGCAAGAATTTGTGCATTGTGGATATTTAAGCGGTATTCATTTCTAGTAGGTGTGAATGAGGGGATGTGTTTTTTATCCATACTCAATGTTGACGCTTGTTGAGTGGGCCATGGCGCTTTATAATGACATTGTAATAATGCAACTTTTTCCTAAGATATGTTTGTTCTTTACATTTGTGTGTCTTTGAACAATATAAACTAATTCCTTGCAATCAACATTAGCATCCATGGATAAAATCTCTGGGGTTTTAGCCATACATGGATCATCAAACATAGAATAGTTTGTGTGATTTTCTTGTTCAAAGTCAGATCGTGGGTTCCAAGTAGAAACATATGTATCAAAGAAAGCTATTGTTTGTTCTACATCAGTATTATTAATGGAACAATTAAGCAAGTCCATTTTGGGTTCATTGGGCAACCATAACAATCCATGGATATGGCCAGATCCATGATATTTCCATTCAGATCTACACCAATGATCAGTAGCTTGAAAAATATTTTGGGTCACCTCTTCACAAAAAAATGTTAATCGCTGGTGGATGTACAATGCAGTAACATGTGGGTTTTGAATTACATTTTCAATTTTTTTTGTTGAAAAATGTGTATTCTCTTTATTGATGCCCAAGATCATTTTATGGAAGTCAGGCCATCTTGTATCAACAACACACATAGTGAAAAAGGGTTGGAATGCCAATTTTTTATATCATAGAAGTTATCTCTTTGCATCGTTTGTTCCAATATGTGCAAGTACTTCTCAAGGTTGCACCAGAGCACACTAGATGATTTGGCAACTTGTTATATGGGATGTCTTGAAATCTGAGTTGTAGAGAATGCAATGTGACTGGAATGACATCTTCTAATTTGGTTTTGAGGAAAACAACAACTGATTTCTAGGAGCAGTGTCTCATAATCAAATTGTAAATGAAATAATAGAATCTAAGATTCTTGCAAAATCTTTGATCATTATATCTCATTAAATGTAAACCATGTTCATGCAAGAAGATATGTTTAGGACAAGGTCGATTTGGAAGGGCGACACTGGTTGGGTACAAAGTAGGGAAATTCATGTCTAACAATGCTATTGTATTAATTAATTGGAGAAGGATTTATTTCAGGCCAAGGTAGCGGGCTAGTATCAGATGTGTCAAGCTGCAAGATTTTTTTAATGGTGCCTAATTCACACGGTTCAAAAAGAAATTTTGGAAAAAATGATGTAGAGGGTTGCAAACTGGTTTCATTGTTTGATTATAAATTCTTTTGTATTTGCAAGTTAGCAATGTCATCTACATTTTCTTGAAGATTGTGTAACATATTTGATACATATGTGTTGGAAGCAGGAAACATGTTAAGAGCATCATAATCAATAACAACATCACTATAGTATTGATCATACTTAATTTTGTAACTAAGCGCATCCATAACATGAAACTTATTTACATAAAAATCATAAATCTAACCTTGCACATTCATTCTATGAACAATGAGAACTTCAATAACTTGTAACCTATGTAGAAGGAGTCAGGTATATGAGATATATCTTGAGGAAAGATTATCATGTGGCCATAATATTTATATTGACCAGATTTTGCACATGTAACTTCCAAGATTGGAGAAACCTAGATATAGTAATCTCTTCTACTTGTGTTGGCCTTGCAAGCACAATAGGATGGTCCCCTAGGTCTATGTTATTTTCAGGAGAGATACAATGTATACATTTTTTAGTGAAACATCTTTCACATAAAATCTGGGTTTGTTTGGAGTGAACACACATACCAACATATCTTTGATTGCAAACATCACATGTGTGGAGAGTTGAGAAGGCATCTATTTATTTCCTAAAAGGTCCCAATGAATCAAAGATTAATAATAGGTGGGGGAAATTTTTTCTGATGCATGGGGATAAAAAATTAGGAATGGAGCAACAATTATGGCAGTAAAGTTCCCGAATCTATTTCCAAAAGATCTTGGACTATGATATCTAGGGAAAATGAGTTGAATAGATGGGGAAGTGATGGGTGGGATGCTACAAAATTGAGTGATGGTCAAAATTATTCTAAAGTTAGTGATCGTGACCCTACATTGAAAGATAGTACAAGCCAACAAGAGGGTCTCTGTAAAGGTGGTGATGACATGATGAACACTTGAAAAGATTGGGCTAAACAACCTAGCGAAAGGGATTATGCTGTAGTAGATAGTAATGGGAATGTTGGAGGTAGTAGTTGGGAGTCATAAGATGACATTGTCAAATAATAGAGTCCATGCTTTGATTTAACTCAAGTTTGACTTCCTTATAAGTTTAAATTATGTTCTAAGTCCACTGTAATGTACAAGTTTTGATGATATTAGAATGAAAAATCATGATAAAAACTATTACAAATAATCAATATAGTTTTTTGTAATTTCAAATTTTTGATAGTCTTATTAAGTACTAATGTAATTATATTAATGTTCATAGTTTTGATTACTGGTAAAAGAAGGTTTTGAAGGAGACCCAAAACCCTTTACAAAATACAAAGCAGAAGATAGGAAGAAGTAGGATTAACCGAAAAAAGGATGCCAACAATGATCAGCCCATAGAGGGGCAGAAAAAACCAACATAAAACCTAAAAACTAGCAAAAAGACAAAAAACCAGCCAAAGTGCCAGATCAGCTGGCGTAGTTTAGAATTCCAGCTTTTTCCTCCTGGGTTTCATCCATCCTTTCTTGGATTTCATCCAAGTTTATGATACTAATTTTCAGCTCTTCCACATTTTTTTTATAGCGAGAGACTTCTTCTTGCCTCTTGCTTAGGTTATAGAACTTGGACCACCCATAGCCACCTCAATGTCATTCTTCTGAACATCTTCCTCCCCCATGCCTCCTTCTATCAAGTTGAATAGGATTTTCAGATTGCTGCTAGATACTAACATACCTTCCCTACTATTCTTAGGGATGTCCATGATAGTGCTCTCCATTTTGTTCATTCTTTTCTGCACATCATCGAGGATAGTGTTCAAATTCTGGGTCAAGTTGCCCTTGTTGAGACCTTTTTACATCTTCTCCTAAAGTATGTCATTAGTAGCTTCCATATTCTTTCATTTGAGGCCGAACCTCTTTATCTCCTGAAAGCACCACTTATTGTATCTGAAAGAGTACAGAGCCCGAGCTTTGGCTGTTTGAAGAACCCCAATAGTAACTTCCTCCTTATCATCAAAGTCTTCAAAGACCATTCTGATAGAGGATTCTCTGACTCTTCTCTCACAGGTATCCACATTATCCTCTTCAAAGTAATCCTGGGTATCTTGAGAGACATGCATATCATGTCTCAGGCCCTCCACAAAATCACCTAGAATGGGAACTTCCTCAACTTGAAAATTCCTCTCAGGGGTATTCTTCTCCACATAGTGAATGCCTGTCTCCACCAAGTCATCAACATTTTGGGGATTTTTCAGAATGATGTATTGATAATTCTCATTGTCCCTAGACTCATTGAAAATCTCCTCATCCTCCATACTACCCAACTTCTCTTTTTCTTTGTTCTGCTCCTCAACCAAGTTCTGTTCTTGTTTATTCTGCTCCTCAACCTCAACCTCCCTGTTCTAGGTTTCAAAATCCTTGTTATGGGTATCCAGAGTGACAGTATCAACAATCTTATTCTTCTTCTTAGAATTCTTGTTAGTCTCCTCATAGTCCCTATTCTTTTCCTCACCCTTTTCCTGAGACTCAACAATGTCTTTTGAATCCTCAGTATCTTCCTCTTCATCATTAGGATTTTTCTCATTCTAAGATTTGTAGTCTTTCAATTCCTCTGAGTCCTCAGTGCCTTTGTCTTCATCATGGCTACTCTTTGTAGCTTTCGTCTTCATAGACCTCTGCTTCTTCGAACTTCTTTCTGGACTAGCCTCAATTATCCTTTTACCCTTACCCTTAATGAGAGTTTTGATAGTAGGGTTAGGGATGGAATCCCTTATGTATTCATAAATCAACAAAATCAACCCTTCATGTAGGATGGCCTTCTTATCCTTCTTTTTATTCTAATTTATTATTTTAATAAGAGAGATATGTAAATAATAGGGGATATTGATGGTATCCTTATACTTGGAATGATTAAGAAACATGAAATGGTGGGAGTGCGCCCGCGTGAACTGTCTATTGAGTATAAAATACTTTATAAAAACCAGTAGGGTATTGTGCCATATTTCCTTGATCTTTCTGACATCAATGTACCCATTGGCTTAGGCATTAATGAAATCCTTCTTCTCCTTCTCTGATTTGGGAAACTTCATGACTGCCATATATGAGATTTTCCTATTTTTGTAGAAATTTAAACCCTTGTTGGGTATACCCATCACCTGAGAAATAAAATCAACTGAAAGGTTGATATTCTTCCCATCCATAGAAATGGTCTCTCTTTTCCATCCTTCAAAATTTTTTTGGGTCACAGTTTTGTCAAACCCGTGAAGCTTTTCCAGAAATAGGGTGACACTTCCCTTCCTCAGTTTACACCAAACCATACTCATATCTTTGCCTTTAATCTTGCAACAATTAGCAGGTTCCTCCCTTTTGAGATCACCACCCATGATGGAAACCTTCAAATCCAGGCTTTGTTTACCCTGCTCAGCTTCGATAATGTGCTTGCAAAAGTTAACCTTCTCAGAAAAGTTTGTCCAGTTGGAAATAGCTACCTAGAAAGCGTGGGAGAATAATGTGTTATCAATGCCAAATCCTCCAATCTGAAAATTCCAATAACTATCTGTAGGCTCCATAGTACTCATACGTGTAACACTTGTCAGCTTAGAGCATTCCTTCTTTGTGTGTGAATTTTTTCATAATTAATTTTAGATTTAGTGTCCTCATTCAAACTCGCAAAATTTTCCCACAAGGTGACATCACCAGACTTAACTCCCAAATTTGCAAAGCTGTCTGCCATAGAATTGCTTTCCTTGTACACATGGGATATATGCACTTGATCACATTCAGAAATAATATCCTTCACCTTTTAAATCACGTTATCGATGGTCCATGAAGGTATGACTTCACCTTTGAGACACTTAATAATATTCATTGAATCTCCCTCCAGCCATATTTTTTTTAAATTTGAGAATTTTAACAAGTTGAAGGCCATGAAGAGATCCATAGCTTCAGTAATGTGATTGGTTTGAATTCCCAAAGGGGCAGCAATTACACCAATGAAGTTGCCTCTGCAATCTCTAATTATGCTACCACACCCAGTAGGGCTGAGGTTTCCCTTGGTGACACCATCGAAATTGATCTTAAGCCACCCTTCAGGGGGATCTCCAAACATGGTTCTCACGCTTACCCTCCTTAGTCTTGGTTTCATTGATATTCCAACAAAGCTGCATGTTTCCCTTAGAAATATTTTCATGGCATCCTCTAAGGGATTTTTCAATCATAGAGGAAGGATTACAAGGGTTGTCCCAAAAAATTCTATTATTCCTTTATTTCTAGATGTTACATGCCACATGGGGTGAAGCCATATTCCAAGTTTCATTGACCAAATAATTGGCATTAATACTGTACCATTATTGGCAGAACTCCTAGATAGATTAGGGGAAAACCCAACAAATGTTCCATTTCTGCAAGAAGAAAGACCACACCTATTGAGAAAAAGAGTAGTGCAAAAAAAGGTGGTTAGTATATTCCTCATCTTCACAACAAAGGAAACATATATTAGGGATAGACAATCCATTTTTTTTAGGTTATCCATAGTAAGGGATTTATTTTGGATGAATATCCAATAGAATGTCTCAATCTTAGTAGTAAGAGATTTGTTCTAAGCCTTGGCCTGAAAAGGTTTGGGGTCAGGAAAGTCAAATTGAATTAAAATGACCGTAGAAATAGAGAAGATCCCATAGGAGTAGGAACCCAAACCAAAGAGTCATCCTTAGAGTCACAAATGCACTGAGCCATGAGGTCTTTGTCAATAAGATCAAAATCAGGATTTATACTAGCCAGTTTCACCTAGGTGTTTTTAACACAATAGTCTTTCACAAAAGTACCATATTTGATTTTGCATTTGTTTAAGGATTCATGAAAATCAAGGACATCACACAGGGGCATATCCATCAACCAAGGATCATCCTAGAACTTAATGCATTGTCCATTACCCAACTTCCATTTCTTCCCCTTGCTAGAAATATTTATAACAAAGTTAATGTTCCTCTAGAAAACATAACCTTCCACTTTATCATTGTTAGATAGGAAAGCATCTATAGTAGGGATATCATAGAGGAAATTTTTTCTATAAATGGTGTTCCATTCCTTAGGTTACCCATAGATTCTCCACATCTGTTTGTCCAGCAAGGCATTGTTGATAACTTTGACCTACCTTAATCCCAATCCCCCCATATTTTTGGGTTCACAAACCTTATCCCAAGAAATAAGAGGGATACCATTTTTTCCTCAGCACCAGACCAAAAAAATATTTTTTTGGATACTTTTAATCTTCTTAGAATATTTCAGAGGAATCTTAAATAGGCTGAGACCATAAATAACCAAGATTTGCAAGGAAGATCTAATGAGGGTAACCTTACCCGCCTGAGATAATATAGTGCCTTTCCATCCAGCCAGTTTCTTGTTAAATTTATCAATAAAAAAATTCCAAAAGGAGTCAACAATGTTTAGGCCAATGGGGAGGCCTAAGTAATAGGAAGGAAAGATACCAATTTTGAAATCTAAGATTCAGGAAATCCTGGCTTTCCTATCATCCAGTGTGTTGATGAATAATAAGGCACTTTTTTCCAGTTAATCAGTTGGCCCGTAGCATTGGTATAAACATTAAGGGCCTTTTTCATAGCACTAGCTTCTTTGACAGTATATGTTCCCATGGTAATAGTATCATCCATAAATTGGGCATGGGAAAAAATAAGAGGATTGGAAGAAGGATGTAGCCCCTTGATAACACCCTTGTCCACTAGCAACTTAAAAAATCTCCCCAAGCATTCAGCCAATAGAGTAAAAAGAATAGGAGAGATCAGGGACCCCTGTCTGAGACCTCTAGAACTTTTGAAGAACTTAGAAGTATAACCATTAATGATAACAACAAAAGAAGCAGTTGAGACCAGATGGGAGATGATCTGAATGACCCTTTCATTAAAGCCAAATTTCCTAAGAACCAGGCTCAAAAAATTCCAATCAACCCGATCATAAGCTTTAGATAGATCAAGTTTAAGGAGAAAGCCCTGAATACCGGCCAAAGAGGTGGAATCAATGTTTTCATGAACCAAAATAATAGAATCAAGTATTTTTCTACCTGGGATGAACCCATTCTGCTAAGGAGCAATCAAAGAAGGGAGAATAACCAACAACCTAGAAGTAACATTTTTTGACAAAATATTATAAAAGGCATTACAGAGGCTAATAGGTCTAAACTGAACAAAGGATTGAGCTCAGGCAATTTTAGGAATAAGGACTAAAAAAGCACCATTGATTTCTTTAAGCAAACATCTACTACCAAAGAATTGTTTCACAACATTAGATACATCCTTCTCCATAATTTTCCATAACTTTTGGAAGAAGAACATCGAAAAACCATCTGGGCCTGGAGCTTTGTCTCCTTCTGAAGAAAAGACTACCTCTTTGATTTCATTCCCAGAAGGAATAGCCTGCTGATCGGTTCTTTAAAAGGAATAAAAAACTAGGCTCTTACCATGACTCAGGGATTGGACATCCTACCAAGCAACTGTCCTCCTCATAAAAACTCATTTAATTTATCAACCTAGGGATGTAGTACTTGAAATGGGTCAGCAAGATATATGCACCAAGGATTCTACTTAGACAATGCCATGGCTGTAGGAAACAAATTCCTTGAAAGGGAAACTAGTCTATTGCTACAGGAAATGAATTGCTTGAAAGGGAAACTAGTCTATAGCTGCAAGAAATAAATACTAGAAAGGAAATGTGGAAGTAAATATGCTAAAGAAATACAAAGAACTCAAAACACAACTATAATGCCTCAACAATTCTACCACTTTGGCTGCAGGAAGTAACAGACTATCTTGTGTTTACCCGCCGGGGTAACCTATTTTACTGATGCATAGATGTTGTATGGAAATTAAAATACATAAGATAGATCAGAGAATACCATAATCTTTATAAATCATTCATAACTTGAGTACATTTACAATAGTCACTCTCCTATATTATATCTTCAAAGAGAAAGTACATTGCTTATATAAAACCCGAAGGGGTGTGGCCGAACATCACCACCAATTCCCAACTGTCGTCTGGTAGTAACTAAGTACCGTCGGCTACACATAATATAACTAACACAACATAAAGTAAGTACTATGGCTAACATCATCCCACCCTAAAGAAAATTTATCTCCATATGACAAAAAAATGTTCGGGACCAAAACAAAATAGGAATGAGGAACCACTACATACAAGAATCAAAACACACTGTCTCCGTAACCAATCTGTCCTCAATAGCCGCCTTCTCCACACCCTGAAACTAAGCCAATTCTTGCTCTACTTCCTCCAATCTGGTGGTCATCTCCTCCTGAGCTCTTTGTGCCTCCACCACGACAGCCTCATGTCCAACCAAGACATAATCCTCAAAGCGTAGTACCCTACTTCCTCTCCCGCCACCATTGGTGCATGGATAATCAATACCTGTAGCATCTTTGGGTCTCATGTGCTCAGCACTGTGTGTTCATAACCTCCAAATCCATCTTTTTTGGTTGCTTATGGCTTCCCCTCCAATGCTTAGCTTTAAACTTCTTTCTCATTGAGTGGAACAAACCCAATGCTTACCCTGACGACGCGAGTACCCAAAACCCACACAAAAGTCCATGGCCCACACCGTTTTTGTGATTTTTGTCTGATGCTATACTCTTTCTGCCAACTACTCTAATGCCTATGTAAATGGCTAATAACTATGTTTTCTTCACTACCTACTTATGTCCTTCCCTTCAGTGTCATATTCTATTCATTGTGAACTGTTCTTTATTTGACGTCATTTTTTATTATTTTTACAGTGTGATGTCATCAATAACTTCTGCTGACTCAATACTCCTATCCGTACGGTCGTATAGTCGCCTTCCTTCCTATCACGTGCTGGCTGTTTAGAAGTGAACTATGGCACTATACTGCCATACGACCTTTGCCTTATCATGTTCTCATCCATGTTGTACAAGGAATGATGGTCTACCGTATGGTTATGATTTAACACTCCACACCTTTCCCAGACACTCCTCTTGTCAGTATGGAAAAAAGTCTAACTATGTTGCTGGTCATATTGCATATCGTGTTGGATGTTATTTTATAACACCCCGTGCGGCCGCACTGCCATATGGCCTTAAACTTTCCTATTTTTCACTTAACCTTTGATTCATACGGTCTGTACGGAAACCTCTTTGGCTTTTTCCCATGCCATACAGTTTTGTGGACCCATACGACCTTCTGTTGTATGACACTTTATCATTCTGGGTCCTACTTCAGTACGACCATACGACCTCAAGCCGTATGTTCCCGTACGGTTTGTTAATTTTATTTTTAATTTTTTTTTAAATTTTTTTAAATTTTTTTCAAATTATTATTTAAAAAAAAAAAATTAATTAATTAAATTTTTTTAAGTGCCTAATCTAATTAACTTTCAGAGGCCTCTCCGGTTGTCCGTCTGGCCTCTCGAGTTTCTCGGTTACGCTTCCATCCCCTCGGGTGCTCTGGCCATCCTTTCTGGGTGAGGTTTCAATTTGGAACTGGTAATGGCCTCGTGTATCTCTCGTCCATTGAGAGTCCACAACTGGATGGCTCTATCGTAGCCAACTTCCCAAACTCTTTCCTCGGGTCTATTTTCAATGGCGATCCAAAGGCTAAGAACCATAAATTCTATAGGGACCACGATCACTGGCCCGTACATAAGAAGAAAGAGAATAAAGAAGTTGAAGGCTGTGGCCACAGGGTTCCAATTGTCGTCGACTTGAGTGTTGTTAACGAAGTTTTTCCCCTTTGATTTTACTATTACCCAAATTTTCCTCATCTAGTAAATTTTGGCTACAGGTGGAGTAAATGAGGCTCCCAAAAGGGTAGAGCCCAACCTGTGAAAATCTTTAAATTTTATGGTCTTGGTTGTGTCCTCTGCAATCTTTTCAGTCTCTGGTTTTACGCTAACTCATGAAAAATAACCTAAGTATGCAAAAAACCCTATGAATTTGATATAAACCCTAGCTTCTCGGCCATGCCTTTCTATTTTCTCATTACC
This sequence comes from Thuja plicata, assembly GCA_018584345.1. Classification (NCBI taxonomy): domain Eukaryota; kingdom Viridiplantae; phylum Streptophyta; class Pinopsida; order Cupressales; family Cupressaceae; genus Thuja; species Thuja plicata. Next base: position 631,781 of record MU227948.1, on the reverse strand, counting down.
TTTTTGGAGTCACTTAAGTTTCCCTTTTTCCATGTGTGTATTTGTATCCCTTTAAGTTTCCAAGTCGCAGAAAGGAAACAACATATTCCATTTTATCCGGCGACACTGAGACTTCCTTTAGTCTCATAGTATTGTAATGAGAAAGCATATTCCATTTTGATCATGAGATTACACGACCATCATTGGATCAAATGTTAATTGTAAGGTTAAGTTCTTTCAGTCGGGGAGTCTTGTGATAAACTCCAAGGTTAACAAATCTTCATGAGACTTTGCATTTTCTCAGTCGAGTTATCACTAGATATGAACTATGGTTAGTAGTGGGTCATCTCAGAGTTAATTGAATGAAAAATCATAGTGTGACACATGGTAGTAAGTGGACCCGGGTTCAATGCATTCAGTCAGGTGATTGTGTGATCCAGACCAAATATTCCAAATCATTAAGTGATAACGAGACTTTCTTTAGTTGGGTGGTCTCCAAAAAAATGGAATATTCTCTCAAGGTCTTGAGACTTCCCGACTACCGTCCAATTCAAGGAGATCCAACGCTTGTCTCTTAATCTCCAGATGTAACTGTAGTTAGTGAAAAGATTAGGAGACTCAATGATAATAAGAAAAATGTAACCTGAGGCTACGATGCAGTGCATTGGTAAAGTGAATGATCTGTGGCTACATTTTAAAATGAAATCAAAATTGAATCTTAGCCATTGATGTAGATATCTGTGCCTTCATTAACCATTATCTTTCAAACATTTAAAAATTCAAATATCTAATCTCAGAGTTATGATAGAACCAACTTGCAGAGGAAAGTAGATGGATCGACCGACTTCTCAGAGGCAAAGCTATGGTGATTGGAAAGATTTTCAGGCCTATATCTGATTTTCAAAAGATATTTCAAGGGGGCATTAATGATAAGAATTGACATTATTAGGGTTTCTGATTATTCTATTGCAAATGTATGAAAACCCTAGTTCTAGAATCAGATTGTCTCCTGAGCCTGCGTACTAGAGTAGTAGTATATATAAGTTAGTTTCAGAGCTTTTTAGATTAGATTTTTCCAGCTAGTGTAAGATTTTTGTTGCATTTTCTCTGTTTCTAATTTTTCATGTGTTAGTTATCTCATTGAATTGCAAATATTGCAAAGGATTTTTGTGACATTCTTTCTATTCTTGGGTCTTCTTGTTTGTACTTCTCTTACTGCAATATAATACAGAGATTGGTATTGGAATGAACTTGGAGTTCCTGAGCCCTCTTTCTTTTTTCAATAGTGTACTACTGTGGATGATCTGATTTAGATGAGTTTATGGATATTCTTCAGTCCCCTATCATTTTGTTTCATTCTTGTGCCTGATTGCAGAGGTGGATGTTTGTTTGCAGGTCATAGTCCGTGTCTATTTATAGTGAATATGCTATTATTTATGAAATCACCTCTCTCCTTGAATAGCCTCTGGTTATCTTAGACCTATCTATGAAATACTTATGCAAGCCTATCTAGAAAGTTGCATTCTATTAGATTCAAGTCCTCTTTCTAAGATTGATTGTTGTGTTGTAATTCAGAAAATTACCTTCAATGTATCACCTAGTAGGATAGTTTGCTTATGAGTCATTTCCCTTTCAGCATTCCTTCTATCCCTTTTCCTATCCAGTTTACTTTCATGTTAAGAAGCAAATTTAGGTGATTATCCAAGAGGAACTGACCTAGAATCTGGAGGCTTCACTTCAAGTTAGCATAGGTCCCACAACCTCGAAGTGATTCCCATGTTATACTAGGTTATCAAGACTATGAGAGCTTGAAAGGGTGCAAAACTTAGTTTATAACAATTCTGGCACGCCCGGTGGGACTAGGAGATAAAAAACAACTCATCTCTCTAAGAGAATACTGGTTTAAAAGATCAAATACAGACCAGGAAGTGGTCATTTTCTGCATGCCTCACCTTGTCTACCAGATAGCAATTCTAGCACGCCCGGTGGGACCTAAAAGGAAGTTTATTTGCAAAGATTATTCTATCTATGATATACTGATTGCATAATAAAGACCTAAAGAGGTTTTCCTATCAAGTATATCTGGCGACTCCATTGGTGAAGAACAAAAGATCCATTCCTGTTCAAGTTATATGAGAAAGATCGAGATAAGAAGCTCAAAATCTTCTGAGTTCTCATAGCTGCCCTTAACAAGAAAATATAAAGGAAGATCATCTCAAAGAACATCCCTTGTAAGGAGGGTACAATATACACCACCCGATACTTCAGAGAGGAGACCTTTGCCTTTTCATTTCAGAAGAAGAGGAATATCTCTAACTAGAGAGCTACAAGAAGATTTAGCTCCACCCCTCAATACCAGTCGCGCAGTTGCTGCTCAGCAAATCATAGCTCCTACAATGGCTAGACCGTTTGCTTTTTCCCCCTTCAATCAAGGAATTCCATTGAAATTTTCTCAATGTCATGATGTGCCCTTGGTAGCACTCAAAACTCTACCTGATTTCACAGGTGAAGGACAAACAACAACTTTTGAATACATAAGAGATGTGACTACTATCTTTAGTATACATAATATCATAGAAGAAGATGTGGCTACCAAGCTATTAGCATCCTCTTTCAAAGGTAAGGCCTTAGAATAGTTTAGAACTCTTTCTATTGGTTCTATTAATTCATGGGATGGATTAGGAGATTCATTGAGTAAATACTTTGAGGATAAATTAGATAATTTATCTTTGGTTGAGCAACTAACAACCATGAAGAGAGATCCTCAAGAACAAATGACAGACTTTAATAATAGATTCCTTAAGACATGGAATAGAATCCCAGTCTTAGTAAGGCCATCAACTAACCATGCTTTCCTATAATTATTGCAAAGTTTGAACAATCAAATCTCTATCATGATCCAATCCATGGGAGGCACCTCGTTACCTTAGGCTTTTGACATAGCTGTCAAGGCTGAAAATTGTTTAATCCAGGCAGGCATGATAGCTAGAAGGCCACCCATGCCTATTTTTCCTAGCCTCTAGCCCACTGCACCTCTGCAAATACCTCCTTTTACCACTATACACATTGTGATAGCATTTCAAACTAGCACTAGCTATGAGGATTCCAAAGTAGTTCCTTCTAAAGAGCTACTTGAATTAAGTAGTCAACAAAAATGCAAATTAGACAGCAAGAAATGACAAATCTTCTACAGACTCTAACCAAAGAATTGACCAATTTGAAGAAACAGGACCAGGGGAGTAGACCATCCTTTCAGCAACAGAAGCAAATTCCCGACCAACAATATCAAAATTAGGGACAATTTTATCAGCAAAATAGGCCCCAATACCAAGGAGGTTATCAGGGACAAAGGCAAAATTTTAATCAAAGGCAGTTTCAAAATTACAACCCAACGCCCCTTAATTATGCAAATCTAGCTAGGAATGTGGTCCCAAGTCAAAACAATCTTTCTATAGAGATGGAATGGTGTTATCCTTGTAGTCAGTCCCATAATTAGGCAACATGCTTAAATGGAAGAGTGCATCAAGCACTCATGGTGCAGAATGCCTCGAATGCACAAGCAGAGGCCTCTTCTAATGGGTCAATGCCCCAGCAGGATATACATGCTGATGAGACCACTCTCTCTAATTTGGAACAACAAGATTTCAATGGAGTGAATAATGAGCCTCCAATTTCTGCCAACACTAGATCTAAAAGGAGAGCTCAAGACATGGAGCAGATAGGAGATGGGGCTAAAGCTTCTACATCTGCAGATTCTTCACATCCATTTACTCCTATCATATTGAAGAAGGCTCCCACCATTCTTATAGTCAAAGAGGGCCAATCTCTAAAGGAGGTAGATCCTATCATAGTAAAGACACACCAAAGAGTGCACACAACAATACCCTTCAACATTGTCGACAACATGAAGAAAGTAAATGTCAATATGTTTATGTGGGACTCTTTGGCTATTCCAGGACAACCTGAGATTTTTAAAAAGGCTATGGGTGAAGTGTCAGCTCCTCAGCCTGCAAATGATATAACAAAGCCAGTGTTGGTCAACACTGATCAAGAAAAGGAGGCTCCAAACAACAACTCCAAGGCAAGTGCCATGCAAGGTAACTACTTAAAACCACCTCCCTTATTATATCCTTAATCATTGGAAAATTCTTAGTACATAATTGCATGGTAGATAGTGGGGCTACTAGCTTGGTCAAGCCCAAAAAGGTAGTTGACCAATTGGGACTTAAAAATGAACCTTTCCAAAAAAGGTAACCCAGCTTGATGGTTCCTCAGTAAATACTATAGGCATAGCTAAAGATACAAGCCTAATGCTTCATGCAAGTCCCAATTTCTCTATCCTGCTTGATATCTATATCATAGACCTCCCTACCTTATTTTCCATATGTTTATACAGGGAATTCACATCCAAGATAGGAGGCTATCTTTCTTCTGACTGGTCACACATGCTTTTCCATACTAGATATGGAACTAAGGTCACCATCAAGTCTGAATCATTGGCAGCACGCCATATAGAACCTTATGTGTCCAATGTACTCAATACAAGTTACCTTGTACTTGACAATAATGACTTCCCAATCATCAGAGAAGAAAACACCAAAATAGAGGGTATCCCAGATATCTATCTAGATGAATTGGAATTAGAAAGTGCCTCTGAGGCCCAAACCAACATTATTTAGGATATCAGTTTTGGGAACTATTTGATACAAGAAAATGGATTCATAGAGCCAAATCTTTTCAAGGCAGACATCGAGTTAGAAGATCAGAGCAACCAAGTTTGGGAACTATAATTTGATGGTGCTAGAAGCAGACATGGCGTTGGTGGTGGTGCTATGCTACTTTCTCCTAAGGGAGAGAAATATTATACAACCTTTAGGTTCAGTTTCTCTTGCACTAGCAACACTGCTGAATATGAAAGCCTAGTAAATGGACTTGAGTGGGCTAAGAAGAAAGGGATTAGAGCCCTAAAATTTTATGGGGATAGTGAGCTAGTAGTCAGCCAAGTGAGAGTTATAAGTTCAACAAAGAATGATAAAATGAGAGCATATAAGCATAGAATTTGGGATGCTATAGAAAATTTCCATGCTTTCAATATTATTTCTATCCCTAGAAAGTTAAATCAGAATGCTGATAGATTAGCTGCTGTTGGATCTTAGTATGATATCCCTAATATAATTTCAAAAGAAAGAGATCAACAATATATCAATGTAATTGTTAGACCTTCTGTCCCTAATAATAATATTAATGTGCAAGTGTTTGACAATGATGAACAAATTTTGCAGTTCTTGTTTGAAGAAGATGTTTTTTCAGAGCACAATCAAGATAGGTTTATGCAAAACTATGATGATCAGATCATACAGCTGAGATCCAATAAGATGCCCAAGGGTCTTGTCACCCTGGAATCTATTTTCAATAGAGATGACCAAGCATAGAAGAGTAAAGTTGGCCTGGTAGTTCAGCAAGAACATTGCATTGATCTAGAACTGGAGCCAGTCAAAACCTTAAATTTTGGGAAGGTAAACACTTACCTAGAGAAAGATGCCTATACTCAGTTATTTAAAGAGTTTAGTGATGTGTTTGCCTAGAAATATGAAGACCTCAAAGGTTTTAACCCAACACTTGCTCAGCATTCCATTGAGTTAGAGCCAAATGCCAAACCAGTAAGGCAAAAGAAAAGGCCTATCAACCTCAAGCTTGAGCCACTCATGCATAAAGAAGTACTCAAATTGATAGAGAGTGGTATCATCTACCCCATTAGGCATAATAGTTGGGTTTCTAACCTTGTGCCCGTTAGGAAGAAGAATGGGGAGTTGAGGCTATGTGTTGACTTTAGAGACCTTAACAGGGCATCCCTTAAGGATTGTTAGAGTAATAGTCTATCGGGGTTACTAATTTAAATCATTATGATCTAATTAGTAACTTCCCTATTCACTCTAGTTTGCTTTAGCTAACCTTAGGCAGTTTCTATTTCTTGTAGTTTCCCTTTTAGGGTTTCGGTATTCCTTTATAAGGAATCACCTCTTTGTATTTCGTAAGGAGATAATTTTGTAAATTATTATTGTTGAATATAGAAATCATTTCTGTCAACATGGTTTTCCTGTCTCTGGCCTATCGGCCGCCATAGCTTTCTGGATCCTTCTCTCTTCTGTCTGCTTCTTCTTCTTTGTAACTATCTTGCATGCAGGTGATCTTGGGTAGATTGAGGTTCATTAATCCTAACATGGTATCAGAGCCACTCTGCTGCCGGCTGTTCAGTCTCTGTTGAATCACAGAGGGTTTCAGAAGCTTTTTCAGCTTCTTTTAGTGGTTCTGGGGGGTCTCTATTTTTGGAGGCACTTTGGGCTCAAACGGACACCACCATTGCGTCTAGAAGGCCCAAAAACCCCAGAATCCATATAAAGTTTGTCTAGATTGGACACCGGGGCATCAGGGAAATTTTTTTCGGCCTCCCAGGGCCGTACGGACACGGGTTTCGAGAAAAAATATTACGTTTTTAATGTTTTTTGCATTTTTTAATAACACACACAGTGTTATTTTGAACGGGCCGCCCGCGCGCCGGTCTGGGCCCCGCCGCGCCGCCTCTGTAGTGCTCCGTCACCGCTGCGGCCACCCCCCGCCGCCCACAACGGCCCTCGCCGCCCATGCAACTCCCCTGCGCCCCCGCGCCCGCCCGAGCTGGCTCCTCCGCCACCACCCTCTGGCTCCCCGCGGCCCCTCTGGTGTCTCCGCCGCTCTGCGGCCTCCACGGCCCCGCGCCGCTCACCTGTCTGCGCCACCCGCGGCCGCGCTTCTGCAACCGCCGCCCGAGCGGCGCCCTTTACACAGCGGTGGCGAGTCTTTTCACCAGCCCGCGGGCTTATATTGTATGCGCTCGATCACATGGAGGGACCGAGAGCATTGTTTTAGCCCCTGGCGCGCGCCATGCGCCCGGGGGCCCAAATTTTTTAGCCCCTGGGGGCCATTTGTAAGCCTTTTAGGGCATTTTGGGGGTACCTGGACGTTTCTCGCTCTATAGGGAGCATCCGGGGGTCTTTTTCTGACTTCCATATACCGTCAGAAATCTCTTTCCGAGCACTTTCTGATGGTAGAGGTTAGGGTTTTTGGTTCCACCGTTTCAATAGCTTTTTTTGCTGTTGAAGTTTGATGTCTTGTTTTGCCTTCCGGGAGTCATATCTGGCTCATCCGGACTCCTTTTTTGGCAAACGAGATATCGTCGAAAAGTTGATTCTGTGTACTATTCAGTGGCAGAGGTATTTCTTCCAGATTCTGCTCTGGGTTTTCACTCCTCCGAGTTTTTCAGTTTATGCCCTCTGGTGGTGTGCTTGGTTCTATAGGTCTGGGGATCTCTTCCTCTGAGTTCATAGTTCACTCTTCTTTCTGACTTCTGAGCTTGCATGCTCTTTCTAATGCATTTTGTTTTATAAACGCACTGAGATAAAGTGCCTTCTTCTGCTTTTCTTGGATCTTGTACACCTGGTTCAGTTTTAGTACTCGCACTTTGTTATAAAGTGCCATGGGGGGATTCTGATGCATTTGCCGCTATAGGCGTATCCACTTTTGTCAAGTGAGCGTACCTTCCATGACATTAGCCCATGTAGTCTGTGTCGATGACACTGCCCTTTATCCTATGTTTGTACCTCTGTTGCACTTGGTGTTGCTGGTTCTTCTTCTGCAGCTGTTTCTGGTACTGCATTTCAGTGTTCCTGTCACCTCTCCCAGTTCAGCATTATGGGGGGGTTCACCTGTTGGTTCTATTGCTTCCTGGTTCGATTGATCAGCTCTTC
>MU227948.1:545526-623692 GCA_018584345.1 Thuja plicata | reverse complement strand
ATCACCTCTTTGTATTTCGTAAGGAGATAGTTTTGTAAATCATTATTGTTGAATATAGAAATTATTTCTGTCAACATGGTTTTCCTGTCTCTGGCCTATCGGCCGCCATAGCTTTCTGGATCCTTCTATCTTCTGTCTGCTTCTTCTTCTTTGTAACTGTCTTGCATGCAGGTGATCTTGGGTAGATTGAGGTTCATCAATCCTAACAAGGATCGCCATCCAATGCCATCTATGGAGCAAATTATGCAATGTGTCTCTGGATCTGAGATATTTTCATTACTGGATGGCTAGTCAGGCTACAATAAGATCTTGGTTAATGAAGAAGATCAATATAAGATGACATTTAAAACCAATTGGGGAACCATGGCTTATCAAAAAATGCCCTTTGGTTTGTCCAATGCAGGTGCTACTTTTTAAAAGGCAATGGATATGGCCTTTAAAAGCCTCATGTACAAGTTTGTACTAGTTTACTCAGGTGATATAACTATTTATTCTAAGCATGCAACAGATCATATCAAACATTTGAGGAAGATATTTGAAATATGTAGAGAGTTTGGGATATATCTTAATCCCAAGAAGTTTGTGTTTGCAGTTCATGAAGGGAAACTATTGGGATATATAGTATCCAAGAAAGGAATTATAGTAGACCCTAAGAGGATTGTAGCTATCTTAGAGCTCCCACTCCCACATTAGAAGAAAATTCTTCAATCTTTCATAGGAAGGATTAACTTTGTCAGCGCTTCTTGCCTAATATTGCAGATTTATTAAAGCCTTTGACAACAATGTTGAAGAAGAATACATCTTTTTGTTGGAGAAAAGAAGGGAAAGTTAGTTTCCAAGATATCAAGGAGTCTTTGATAGAAGCTCCTACCCTATTGAATCCTGATTTTAGTAAAGAGTTTATCCTTTATGCTTTGGGAGGATCAGTGCTATTTCTGCAATATTGACCCAAGAAAACTCTGAAGGATTGGAGCAACCTATTGGTTTTTTAGAAAAGGTTTAGAGGGATATGAACAAAGGTATTCCTTTGTAGAAAAACATGTGCTTATTGTGTTCAAAAGCCTAAAAAAGTTTAGACATCTGTTAACCCACAACAAAGTGCAACTAAGGGTCACTCATTCGAGTGTCAAAGAGTTCTTGCTTTCTAGAGACCTGAATGAAAAAAGAGCTGGTTGGATTACCAAAGTCATGGAATATGACATTGATGTCCAAATCCCTAAACTGGTTAGAGGGAGGGGCTTATATGAGCAACTGATGGAGGATGATACCTTAAGAGAACAACATCAAGAGAATGAATCTCTAGTTGTGCATTCGAAAAAAGATCATGTCAAGACAACAGGTTGGTTGCGTAACATGGTTCATTACTTATAGATAGTAGAATGTCCTATAGATTTGGATTCAACAAAGAGAAGGTATTATAGATTGCAATCCATTCCTTTTGTGCTGATAGATGAAATTCTTTTTATAAAGGATCACAATGGTGTCCTTTTGAGACGCATAGATTCAGAAAAGATAGAAAATGTCCTATTTGAATTTCATGATGGACCTTCTGGAGGTCATTTCTCTCCTAGGAATACTACATTTAAGATCATGAGTGATGGTTACTATTGGCCATCTATCTTCAAGGATAGTCATGATTATGTGAGGAAATGCATCAAGTATGTCATGTTTGCAGGAAAGGAAAAACTTGCAGCCTTGCCCCTTCAGCCCATCATAACATAACAACCTTTCATGAGATGGGGCATAGATTTCATTGGCATGATTAATCCTCCATCTAGTGCAGGCCATAAATGGATAATTACTATAGTAGACTATTTCACTAGATGGACAGAGGTAGTTGCATTGAAAGAAGCAAATGAGAGTGTTGTACTAAACTTTTATGATGACATTATTCACAGGTTTGGCACTCCAGACTCCATCATATCAGATAATCCATTAGATTTCATAGGCCTCAAAGTTTCAGAGTGGGAAATCAGACATGGTTTTTACTTGAGCATAAGTTCAAACTACTACCCTCAGGGGAATGGTTTGGTAGAATCAACCAATAAGAACCTGATTAGGATAATCAAGAAGACATTACAAGACAACCAAAAATATTGGCACACCAAATTGAAATTTGCCTTATGGTTAGACATGATTACCCCAAAGAAGGTCATTGGGAATTCTCTATACATGTTGGTATATGGAAGAGAGGCTAAGTTGTCTATTTCAACAGAATTTCCAGCCTTGGACTTAGCTACTCAATATGTCTTGTTAGAAGAAGGAGATCCTTTGCATATTAGATATGCTTAGATTATGGAATTAGAAGAACATAGAGATAAGTCCATGAAAGATATGGAATTCCATCAAATGCAAAAAAAGAAAATTTTTGATAAAATATCCAGGGCTAGAAATTTCAAAGTTGCGGATGTGGTCCTCAAATGGGATGAATTCAAGACCAAGCTTGGAAGATATGCTAAATTTGATTCCTTCTGGGGAGGTCCATTCATCATCACAGAATGCAAGGAGCATAATGCATTTCAATTATCAACTCTTGGAGGAGCCCTCTTTCCCATTTCTGTCAATGGATTCCACTTGAAGCCTTGTTTTGAGGTTTTTCCTTCCTTGTAAATATTTGTGAATAAGTTTCCCTGTTTACTGTCCTTGCTTTCTAGCTTAGTTTTTCCTACTTTCAAAGAAGTGCTCATGCATAGTTGTCCCTCTTCCTGGTTTCAATCCTATTCCCGTTCCAAATTTTTGTGCTCATGATGACTCCTATGCCCAATGGATGTCAAAGGCTACTGGTTCTCAATGTATAGTAGGAAGACATCCCACAGAAATTGCCAAGAATGTTACCCAAATTTTCCTCATTTGGTAAATTTTGGCTACAGGTGGTGTAAATGAGGCTCCCACAAGGGTAGAGCCTAGCCTGTGAAAATCTTTAAATTTTCTGGTCTTAGTTGTGTTCTCTATTAGCTTCTCGGCCATGCCTTTCTCTTTTCTCATTACCTTTTTGGAGTCACTTAAGTTTCCCTTTTTCCATGTGCGTATTTGTATCCCTTTAAGTCTAATTCACAGAAAGGAAACAACATATTCCATTTTATCCCACGACCCTGAGACTTCCTTTAGTCTTGAGAAAGAATATTCCATTTTGATCATGAGATTATGTGACTGTCATTGGATCAGATGTTAATCGTAATGTTAAGTTCTTTCAGTCGGGGAATCTCGTGATAAACTCTAAGGTTAACAAATCTTCATGAGACTTTACGTTTGCTCAATGGAGTTATCACCAGATATGAACTATGGTCAGTAGTGGTCATCTCAGAGTTAATTGAATGACAAATCATAGTTGACATTTGGTAATAAGTGGACTCAGGTTCAATGCATTCAGTCGGGTGATCGCGTGATGCAACCCAAATATTCCAAATCATTAAGCGATAACAAGACTTGCTTTAGTCCAGTGGTCTCCAAAAAAAATGGAATATTCTCTTAGGGTCTTGAGACTTCCTGACTAACGTCTGATTCAAGGAGATCCAACGCTTGTCTCTTAATCTCTAGATGTGACTGTGATTAGTGAAAAGATCAGGAGACTCAGCGACAGTAAGAAAAATGTAACCTGAGGTTACGATGCAGTGCACGGGTAAAGTGAATGATCTGTGAATACATTTTAAAATGAAATCAAAATTGAATCTCAGCCATTGATGCAGATATCTATGCCTTTATTAAATGTTATCTTTCAAACTTTTAAAAATTCAAATATCTGATCTCAGAGTTATGACAAAACCAACTTGTAGAGGAAAGTAGATGGATGAGCCGACTTCTCAGAGGTAGAGTTATGGTGATTGAAAAGATTTTTAGGCCTATATCTGATTTCTAAAGATATTTCAAGGGGGCATTAATGATAAGAATTAACAGTATTAGGGTTTCTGGTTATTCTATTGCAAATGTATTAAAACCCTAGTTCTAGAATCAGATTGTTTCCTGAGCCTACGTGCTAGAGGAGTAGTATATATAAGTTAGTTTTAGAGCTTTTTAGATTATATTTTTCTAGCTAGTGTAAGATTTTTTTGGCATTTTCTCTGCCCCTAAGTTTTCATGTGTTAGTTATCTCATTGAATTGCAAATATTGCAAAGGCTTTTTGTTACATTCTTTTTGTCCCTGGGTCTTCTTTTTTGTGCTTTCTTACTGGAATATAATACAAAGATTGGTATTGGAATGAACTTGGAGTTCTTGAGCCCTCTTTCTTTCTGCAATATTGTGTACTACTATGGATGATCTGATTTAGATGAGTTTTTGGATATTCTTCAGTACCCTATCATTTTCTCTCATTCCTGTGCCTGATTGCAGAGGTGGATGTTTGTTTGCAGGTCATAGTCCGTGTCTATTTATAGTGAATATGCTATTGTTTGTGAAATCATCTCTCTCCCTGAATAGCCTCTGTTTATCTCAGACCTCTCTATGAGATACTTATGCAAGCCTATCTAGAAAGTTGTGTTCTATTAGATTCAAGTCCTCTTTCTAAGATTGATTGTTGTGTTGTAATTCAGAAAATTACCTTTGGTGTATCACCTAGTAGGATAGTTTGCTTATTAGTCATTTCCCTTTCAGAATTCCTTCTATCCCTTTTCCTATCCAGTTTACTTTCATGTTAAGAAACAAATTTAGGTGATTATCCAATAGGAACTGGGCTAGAATCTGGAGGATTCACTTCAAGTTAGCATAGGTCCCACAACCTCGAAGTGATTCCCATGTTATACTAGGTTATCAAGACTATGAGAGCTTGAAAGGGTGCAAAACTTAGTGTATAAGATTTACCTTCTGGTGTGCGGCGGTGGCTTCCTCCTCCCTAATGCTTAGCATGTTACAAGATGGTGTGAAGAACTCGTAATCTTCCATCTACCAATGAAAGAGGCCATTCATTGAATCTCCATCATCCCCAGAACATTCTTTCAACTCCAAAACCCTTTTGTCATTGGGCTCCATTCTTCTTTTCCCCCGTCTTCTCCCAGTTTATCTGCTTTAGATTTTGAGTCCAAAGATGCTAACTCCGCACTCACCATTTGCATGTGGAGGTCAATCACATACTTCCTCCTGGCTTTCTCCTTTGTGAGTGTGTTCCGCTTCCATATGTGGTTCACCTTCACCAAGGTGAGCCACCCTCATCCCAAAATAGCATCGTACCCATTTTTCTTTTGTGGGATCACCACAAATTTGAGTATGAAGGGTTGTGTCCCAATCATCATGTGTTGAGCCATGAGGGTTCTGACGGGTTTGATGTCATGCTGGTCAGCGCCCAATAATTTGAAGGTTGGGGGCCACAATGTTGGCTTGCCCAATTTCTTCCATGTCTCCTCTGGAAGTACATTTACTTTGGACCCTCCATCTACAATGGTGTCTGTGAGAGTGGTTCCAAGGATACCCATCTCGACCACCGCTTGGTGACACCCACTATTCATGGATAGCAACATAGTATCTGCGGTAAGACTTGGAGAATTTTTGGGTACCTAACGAGGTTGTGATGGTGTCATGTTAAGGATAGCCATCCTTAATTGAGGTATGGTTTCTAGGAGGTCCTTGAGTTTTACCTACACCTCCATCTATAATACCTTCCTTAAGATGTTTTCCTCTGCTATCGTGCGTGAGGTGTTGGTAGCTTCCTTGATGCTCTTCCATTGTGCGGCCATCTCCTTCTCAATTGATTCTGTTTCTTCATGTGCCCTCTCCATCTTTGTATAGGGATCTAGATATGTGGACTTCTTCGCTTGGCCCCTTGAAAGTATGAGCATGATATTATCAATGTATAGGAGGTTCACTCCTTTTAGACAATGTGCATTGTCGTGGTCGCTGAGACCACACCATTTATACAAGTATTGTGGGCAAGCACCCTCAGCTTTGCAGTCTCGAGCGATGTTCCCCCATTGGCTATAGGCCCTGCATTGGATGACAGGTCTCCCTTTGGCATCATACTAGATGCGGCTTTGGTTGTTATTATTTTTATTATTTCCCCCTCATCTATTATACCGGTAGCCTCTTGCTGACGCCGTGGTGTTTGTTTGATAGGAGGTGCCTGCTGGTGCGGATGTTGTGGCTTGTTCTATAAATAATACTTGTGTACTTCGTGACTTCATGTTATATAGGAACTCCTTGAAGGAGTGACCCAAAACTTGGCAGATATCACAAAATGATTTTTTTGGACAGGAGCCTTTGGTGTGGCCATTCTCCTTGTAGTCTGTGTACCATAGTTCATCTTCTCTACTCGTACCCCCCTTCATTGTCTTGAATTCTTTTAACATTCTCTCCATATCTTTTTGGAGCGTTGTGACCTTCTTCTTCGATCCCTCATCACTACTGCTTTCTTCTGCAGAAGTGTCATTGTCGTCAAAAGAAGAGTTGCTTCTTTTCTTCTTAGAGGTCTTTTGTTTTCTCTCCAAGTCCATCGCCCGGTTATAGGCATCTTTGTATGAGGTGGGGGGAACTATCTTCATTTTACTCCGTAGGTTCAATTTCAGGCCCTCCATGAACCATCTTTTCTTTAGACCATTAACTGGTTGACTCTCCATTTTTTTGACTAACTCCTTCAGTCGGCGAATGTAGGCACGCACAGTCTGCTTCTTTCCTTGTTTGGTACCGTATATCTCTAAAATAATTTCATTGTCATACCTCAAGACTAAGAGTCGACACTCCTTCTGGAATTCTTTCTTGAGTTCATCCCAAGTGGTCACCTTTGTTTTGTCCACATTATAGTACCAGTTGATGGCTACTTCTTTGAGTGTGGTGAGGAAATGTTTTACCCATTCTTCCTGGTCGACAACTCCATTCACTGACCATATTGTCTCACATGTACAACAATGTCATACTAGATCTTCCTTCCCATTTCCATGGAATTTTGGTAGCTTCTCTTTGTTAGTCACCATGTTTAATTTTCTAGGTGTTGATTGTGTTTGTAGCACTGGTTGTGTTACAGGTTGGGATGGTACTGTCGGCGTCGGTACCCAGAAAATATTTGGTACTGTACCACTTGATGTCCCTAAACTACTGGAACTGTCTAGGCCTAGTGGGCTACTATGATCCCTGTGCCCCTCTGTCACTTCAATACTCGTGGTGGTAGCAGTATCCTGAGCCTCCCTCAATGTGGCTTCCTCTTCTTCCTTCCTTCAGGCTTCTCTTGCTTTCGTCCATGGGGTTAAGGTTAAGGACCCAAAAAAGATCCTTATTTCCTCTAGGAGGTCCTCGTCACTTCTCCTGGCCTCCCAGTTAGATACCTCTAGAACCTTTCCTTCACTTACTCCCTTTGGTAGTCCTTCAGTGCATCTTCTATATCTCTCCTTTCACTCAGCTTACTGTTGTGCAAGTATGGATTTTCTAGCTGCTTGTTCCTCCTTGAGTTCCTTCTTTCTATTTTTATTCAATTAATTGGGCATGAATTCTTTTCTCACTTCTCCACAGGGCAATAATCAACACATTAATTTATTTATTATTTTTCTTTTTTTTCCTTCCCAAGTATGTCTAGGCAATGACACCAAATGTTTACGCGCTAGGGTAACCTAGTTTACTGATGCATAGATGTTGTACGGAAATGCAAATACATAAGATAGATCAAAGAATACCATAATCTTTATTAATCATTCGTAACTTGAGTACATTTACAATAGCCACTCTCCTTTATTATATCTCTGAAGAGAAAGTACATTTCTTATATAAAACCCGAAGGGGTGTGACCGGATGTCACCACCAATTCCCAACTTCCATTCGGTAGTAACTAAGTAATGTTGGCTACACATAATATAACTAACACAACATAAAGTAAGTACTACTGCTAACATCCTGCGGCTTTCGCTGCAAGAACTGTGTTAACACCAAAATTATGATAAAAAGATGCAGGAAACTTAAACTACATGCAAATAATTCTAACTAACACAGATTCCTCACCAAGTGGCCCCCCTTGAGTGAGTATCCAAACTCAGTTATATTGAACTAAATATCAACACTTCATTTGCAATTGATTGAAAAGGAAAGTACAAGATTCATGTAAAAATTATAAACCAAAATAATGAAAATATATTCTAATAATTGATAACGCCCTCCTTCTGATGCAGGAGCGGGGCTTTATTTAAAGGGAAAAAGAATCTAACTTCTAACTAATCACACCATAGAAATAGGCAGAGATTTTATTACAATACTACAACAAAAAAGAAAAAAACCTACAAAGCTGGAAATAGAATAGGTCTAGGAAAGAGAAAAGAGATGCTTCGACAACAAATCTAATTTCCCACTCTCTCCTATATTTCTTTGAATAATTCATTATGTTTCCTCAGTATTTTCTCGACTACTGCCAACTTGATCACCCAGGAACCACTTGCTAGTGTTGCGATTAATTTTTCTCCATTTGAATCTGCTGCAAGACTGGGTCAGGCGTCCAACGCATGGGCGCATTTCACTTGGTCAATACAATGGTTTCGCATGGCCACATAATAGTAGAACTGAGAATAAAGTATTTGAAAAAGTATGATAAAACAAGGAAAAAGGACCTAGAAGAAGCTATCCTAGGGTATCTAAAATATGGCATTAATATGCCCAATCATTTTTCCCGCTATGAAGACTAGTGCCGGTTCTCAGGCACTAAGATATTCCAGTTCTTTGCAAGCACCCGGAGGTCCCCTTCCCGAGTCTCTCCAGTCATAGATCTACCTACACACTAGTAGAATCCATTTGTCAGCTCCACTTTGATACGTTGGCTCAGCTCTAATTGTTCATCAACCTCATTGTCCACATAGTTGTATAACGACCATAGGAGAAGAGGAGGCTGGAAGGTAAGAGGTAGCCATCTTTTAGGCCACGGTTATTGTCCGAGGCATATATATCACTGAACTCATTGCATTAAATCTTGAAGATTGATGAGACTATGATGCTCAACCTTTTTTAATGCCATCATTAACCTATCTTGTCTTTTCTTTCATACTTCTGCTACCTTGTTTCCTTCTGCCAATGAGAGTCTCTCAAATTATGCAAAAATCTCTTCTCGGTTGCCTAGGATCCTTTTGTTGATCTCTAAGTTTTGTTGATCAGTAGTGTCCCACACTTATTCATTTATCTAGGAAGGTTAGCTGGTCATCACTGCGACTGAGCTATCCAGTATAGGCTGAGCTATCCGACATAGTTTTTGCCAAGTAAATAATGGTTGCCGAGTGACTCGGCAATCAAGAAAAAGTTGACAATGTTCATGCCGAGCGCCAGAGTCTTAATGTGCGGAGCAAGATGGTTTTGACATACATGTTAGGAATGACACAAAATTGAAGGTAAACTATTTTGGGCTGACTTGTTCATGAATTTAATGATTTCAATAGAGTTAATTACGCATTAATTATTTGATCCCAATGCATGGCATGGAGCCAATCAGAAAATTGGAATGCCCAAGCGGAATAAGCATTGATCCTGATCGTTGATCTAGATCTAGATGCCAGATTTGTAAAGTATATAAGATTGCTTCTTAAACCCTAAAAATTTGGCGTAGGTGTGTATGAGAGGAGAAGAGTATGTGTACATGAGAGATGCACAAAGGGTTTTTTTTGATAGTAGAAGCATAGATATAGCAGAGTGAAAGAGTAGTGAGAAGCACAGTAAAGATATATCAGATTATTAGATCAGAGAAGGTATTGGAAAGAGGAGATTTGTTATCAACATTAGAGTGCATAATGAAGGATCAATTCTTGAGACATTCTAACCAGTGTATAAGGTGAAATCTCTTAACAAAGTGGTTCTTTCTAAATCTCTTAGTTGAGTGCTTACTTTTTTGTTAGTTTAAACCCTTTTACAAGGTAGATTGTAATGATCTATAGCTCTTAGCTAGGTAGATCTTTAACATGGTAGATTACATATTGTGATCAAACTTTGTAGCCCTAACAGGCACACTTTATTGCTGCAGTAGTGGGTGTTATCCCCACCCTAGTTTTACCTTATTAGGTTTCTGGGTTACCAAAATTCTATGTCTTGAGTTATTTATTTACTATCATGGATGCTACTAGTTGTTAGATCAATTACATTTATGCATGGCTGTGGATCAGTTTTGTTTTAAAGGATAAAATTTTTAAGATCTGATTCAACCCCCCTCTCAGTATCTTGCTTTCCCATATTGTATTTCCAACAATTGGTATCAGAGTGTAGTTCTCCTACAAAATGTTTTAATCAACTTGAGAGTACAGATATGGAGATGGATATTTACAAATTGGGAAAAGTTATTGAGAATCAAAAGATTGAAATTTAGCTAGCATTACATCAGCTTAAGACATCAAGATAGGAATTGAGGAAGTCCTTGATATCTAGGAAAAATTTGGCCAAACAAATGAATGACACTCATTATCAGGAAGAAGTTACTACAAGTCTATTTCATAATGGAAACTCTACTGAGAGTGATGCAGAAATTGTAGATCTATTGGAAAGGAACAATATATTATGTGAAGAAGTCAGAAACCTGAAAAGAGAACACGAATTACAAACAGTAAGACTATGTGAAGTAG
The DNA here is from genome assembly GCA_018584345.1 of Thuja plicata. NCBI lineage: Eukaryota > Viridiplantae > Streptophyta > Pinopsida > Cupressales > Cupressaceae > Thuja > Thuja plicata. The sequence goes on along the minus strand of MU227948.1, from coordinate 613,198 downwards.
TGGAACACAAGAAGAAAGCTGAAGATGACAAAGCTATGGCTAAAGAAGACAAAAGAATGATGACCATTAGACTTGATGAAAGGACACATGAAGTACAAATGATGACAAACAATCAGGTTGACATGGTGAATCAATTGCTACTTGCAAATCAGGAGATTAGTAGGAAAGACATGGAAATTGTGAATCTGAGATCTGAAAACAGTCAATTGAAAGATGAATTGAGATCTGAGAAAGAACTAAATGAAAGATTGAATAGACACAATGAAGCTTTGACTCATTTTGAAAACTTGATGGAATAATCAAGGAGATCTAAAGATTCTTCTAGATTAGGTCACATCAAACAATAGACATCTACTGAGAAAGGAGAATCATCTAAGATTGGTGAAAAGAGGAATGGAAAGTCAAAGAATAACAAGCCCGTATGCCACCATTGTGGAAAATCAGGACACACAGCAAAAATCTTTTGAAGAAAGAATGGTAAGTCCAATCCTAAACCTAAGCTCAATGGTTCTTTCTTTAACTATAAGAAGTTTGGACATCAAGCACATGAATGTTGGGCAAAGGAAAATAATGCACCTCCCACACCTAGATTCAATGGGTATTGTTACAACTGTCAAAAATTTGGACATAGAGCACAAGATTGCAGATCTAATGCTAAACAACAATGGACATCAAAGACACAAGAAAAACCACCAAGGAAGGGTAACACTTACAATTGGGATTATAAGACATGGCATAGTAGTCATTACTATGGTGAGTATGGACATGTTCCAGAAAACTGCATAAAGACACATTTCAGAGGTAAATCTAAGAGTTGGATGAATGGAAGCCTAGTTTGCTATAATTGTTTGAAAATTGGTCATAATAGGAAAGATTGCAAAATAAGGGTACCTACTCTCACTGTCGAGAAAATTAGAGCACAGATGAACTAGACATGGATAAGGAAAGAAGAACCATGCAATAGTGAAGCTACTGAAGCTGAGGTCACCCAATCCAATGGACCAGGTGATCCCACCATCACTAATTGAGAAAAGAAAGGTATGTAAGGAACTATGTTTATATCTCATATCTTTTATCAGTTCCTAACATATAAAAGTGCAATAGTCCATATCTACATATAATAAGATGCATCAAGACATATTTTGAGTTATGTAGCGAGCAAATTCAAAATGAACTATAGGTGCTGAGTAACAGTATATTTCTAATGTATGCCGAGTAAGTTTTGTTTGATGACCAAGAGGTAAGTGAATTTCATGAGTCAGTTGACTGTTTGGCACTCACTCAATGAAAAGAACATTTAATGCTGACCTAACTTTAGACCATTGGAGCCTACATAAAGGGAAGAGCTATTTCATTTCTTCTCACCATGTGATTAAGAATTTAATAAGAGAGATTGTGCATTTGTGAACTTGAATTCTACAAATATTTTTGAAGATTTCTACAGCGTGCCGTCGGCAACCTCTTCAGTGGAAAGTGCAGATTTTGTCACTTGCTGAGGTACTCTATTTGTGATCCTTGAAACCCTATTTTTTGGAGAAAATGGTTGCAAGTTCTTCTACACCAGCTAAGAGAATGGAGAAGGAGTTGCTAAACGTTCAATTGGTAAGGAGTGACACCTGTGTGCCTCCTAATTTTCGAGCAGGTCCTGAGAGTGCCATCAAGGGTGATTTGACCAGAGCCCTATCATCAATTCCACCGAAGGTAGTCATGATTCATGATATTAGGTCATGCTATATGTGCAAGATAAGTGAAGTTGGAGATCACGAGCTAAGAGAATCTTACAAAAAATTGTGCATAGACAGAGCCCTAAAAGATGAACACAAACATTTAGCCGAGAGAGGGTTAACTCGTGCCCTAGATTTTCCAAGAGAATTCAGAATGGAATGGATCAAGATTGTTCTGAGTCGTGTACATGACATGAACATATGGCTGAAAAATAGACCAGCTAGGATTACAAAGGAAATCATCCATCGAGTAAGAGGTTATCCAATTCTAAATGGGAAGAAAACTATGAGATGTCAGAGTAAGGAAAACATAGAAGAATTCACTGGAGCCGTTTGGAACAAAAGAGGGATGATGATCTCTATGATTACAAACTTGGAGCTTGATTTTTATGTTAGGGTTATAGCTCATAAGTTTTATCAGTCAAGCTGACTGGACAGTGTCCCCTGCATTGCAGTCGACCAGGCTTGGAAAATTGTGAAGAAGGATAATACCTATGACCTTGCCAAGCTTCAACTAATGCAACTAGCCAAGAACCTTGCTTCAATCAGAAAGGCAAAGAACTCAATATGTAATTTTGGATCTCTGCTTTTTTGCATATTTTTCTACATATAAAATACATTTCCTACTTTTGGAAACATAGTGTGGAAAATAGACAGACCTATCACACAACAAATCAATGAATTTATTCAGAAATTAGGTGATAACTTTGAGAATGTGATGGGAACATATTTTTTTGAATTTAAGAAAAAGATGAGATGAAGGAGTAGAGTTCCCAGATCACTGGTTGAGAAAAATTATGAAGATGTATGTTTCCTAGTAGACACAGATTACACCTATGTGTAGACAGTAGTGTCGAGGGTATCATGGCTAAGGCCATTACCTTATGAAGTAAACATTGATGATACATCTGCATCAATAACAACTCTATTGGCAGAGGAAATTGATAGTACAATGAAACATTTTGGAAACTATGAAGAAGCTAAAACCAAAATCTCTATGGATTTGAAGGCTGGCACTATGAAGAGAAAAAGGAAGAAGATTGTCAAAAATCTAAAGAAGATGGTTGGTATTGAGGGTGATGAAGAAGAAGAGGATGCACCTTTGGGCCTATCAACATGACATGGAGAAGATATGTCTAGTGAAGAAGAGGAGAGTGAACCTAAAGAGGAGGTTAGTGTGAAAGGAAAGGGGAAGCAGCCAGTAGTTTCTAAGGCAACTAAACCAAGTCAAGCCAAATCTAAGGCTACCCCTCCTATAGCTAACCGGCCTAGGACAAGAGCATCAACTATTTATGCACAAACTAAGACAACAAAGGTATATACAAAGAAGATTTCTGGTGAGAGCAGTTCAGGTAAGATAAAACAAGTTGGAACAAAGGCTGTGCCGAGCCAACTTAAGCAAAGACCGAGGAGAAAACTAATCCTGAGTGATGAAGAAGATTAGGAGAAGATAGATACTGATGAACCGAGAAACATACCTATAACATCACATAAACCAATGACCAATATTGATGAGGTATGTAAGAACCTAAGAATTAATGTTGTTTTAGTAGGATTTAAGTTTATCAAGTATGAGAAGCAAAGCATAGCTAAAAAGAAAAAGATTTAGGAAGCATTAATAGATATGATATGCACATTCAAGATGATGCCTGTAGAGATCATAAATATTATTCCTACAGAGCTTTATGATATTTTATCACAAAAGTGGAAGTATGCTTTAATGACTGAAAGACAAATAAGGGAAGGAACACTAGCTAAGGTCATTCCTAATCTAACCAAGAAACATATAGATAAATTCATAGAACAATATCAGAGGAAGTTTATTCCTAAACAAAGAGCCTAGGCAATTTTGAAGAATGATGTTGAAGGTGTAAGTTCAACAGAGCACTAGATTATGGAAGGAAAATCTTGGGTTAATCACTAAGAACGTCGATGAGAAAGGTGAAGGCACCTTAGAGCCAAAGGAAATGGAAGAAGAAACTGCTACTGAGTAGATAGAGACTGAGACAGAACCCCAAAAGGAAATAAGTGATGTAGAAATTATAGATTTGAAAATGGATAGTCCCATTGATACTACACTTGGAGAAAATATCAATGCAAATGCCGAGGATCAAAATGAGCCGACAAACACAAGTATCCAATCACCTATTCGTACAACTGAGGTCGAGACTAAGATAGTAGGAGAAAAGGAGGTGATCATTACTAATCCACCTATTTTAGAGGTTGTACAAAGAGTTTTAGAGAGTGGAGATAATATGTAAGTAATTGCAAATAAGCGTATAGAACAAGAGGCTATACAAGTGTTGGTAGATCTACCACAATCTGCATCGTCTACTCCCACTAGACCTAAAATAGGAAGTGTACCTGATCAGCAGGAAATCTTGACTTAGATGAAGGCAACAATTGAAATCAATACTGACAAAGGTAAAGATATCACAGTATCTGAGCCGAGTATCAGCTCTTCAGAACTCAAAAGGAAGAAGTCACATAAGAGGAAGTCACCAAGTCCAAATGTCACTTTGGATGAAGTGATTGTGATTCCTAAATGGGATACATATAACTTGACATATGAGAAGATTCAGACTTTGTAAGACCTTTTGAAGAGGAAGAAGAAACAAGAGGAACTAAAAAGGGAGCACCAACAAAAGCAAGTGTTACATAAAATAAAGGATATTTTTGTTAATGCTTTTGATATAATAGATATAAATAAACAAACATCAATCTTGGAACAATTAGTCCATATTGTGTAGAAATTTAATGATGAAAATATTGAGGCAAATGAAAATTTGCTACAATGGTCTGAGAGAAAATTTGAGAACAAAGTTTTGGAGAAGATCTTAGCAGAGATTTCTATCAAACAGGTTGAACTTTCTTCTCTTATTAGTATTCTTGAGGAAGTTGCGAATAATGTTTATTCTTTGTATAAAAAGTTATGTGATGTAAAATTCTTTACCAAGGATAACCAACAACTTATTGAGAATTTGCAACTAGCTTTGAAGTCAACAACGAGTACTTTGAGTATGGATGCTAGTTATAGCTCCTTACATTTTGACAAGTTTACTCATGCACAAAGGAGATTAGCCGAGCTTATGGATGAAGATGGAAAAATAAGAGCAAAGTTAATAACTATTTAGACTACCTTAATACCTCATCTGGAGGTTATACAAAAGGAACTTAAAGCTGAAAATGAATTAGTCAAGAGGGATTATCATCTCTCTACAACAAATAGTTTGGTAAGTCTAGCTGCCGAGCTAGAAATTAAGTTACAAGTTATGAAGTTTGTAAAGGATAGTTAGGATACAACGTTTGCACTAACATTATAGCTTCATAATTCACTTTTGGATAAGTATGACTTAACCCCTATAGCTATTAGTGACAAAAACAAGGGGGAATCAGATAAGGAAACATATAAAGATGTGAAAAATTAGACATAATATTTTGTAAGGCATGTATATTATGTAAGTATGAAGTATAATCTTAGGGGGAGTATGTTGTGTACTAAGGAAAAATTTTGTGGATGTAAAGAAATGATAAGTGTGTTTTTTCCACTAATATCAAAGGGGGAGATTGTTGATCTCTAATTTTTGTTGATCATTAGTGTCCCACACTTAGTCATTTATCTAGGTAGGTTAGCCGGTCATCACTGCGGCCAAGCTATCTAGTATAGGCTGAGCTATTCGGCATAGTCATTGTCGATAAAATAATGGTTTTCGAGTGACTCGGCAATCAAGAAAAAGTTGATCATGTTCATGTCGTGCACCTAAGTCTTAATGTGCTGAGCAAGACAGTTTTGACATACATGTTAGGAATGACACAAACTTGAAGGTAAACTATTTTGGGCCAACTTGTTCATGCATTTAATGATTTCAATGAAGTTAATTAAGCATTAATTATTTGATCCCAATGTGTGGCATGTAGCCAATTAGAAAATTGGAATGCCCAAGCGGCATAAGCATTTGATCCTGATCATTGAACTAGATCTAGATGCCAGATTCGTAAAGTATATAAGATTGCTTCTTAAACCCAAAAAATACGGTGTAGGTGTGTATGAGAGGAGAAGACTATGCGTACATGAGAGATGCGCAAAGGGTTATTTTTTATAGAAGAAGCATAGATCTAACAGAGTGAAAGAGCAGTGAGAAGCACAGTAAAGACATATCAGATTATTAGATCAGAGAAGGTATTGGAAAGAGATCTGTTATCAGCATCAGAGTGCATAATGAAGGATAAGTTCTTGAGACATTCTAACCAGTGTATCAGGTGAAATATATTAACAGAGTGGTTCTAACAGACCTTTCTAAATCTCTTAGCCGAGTGCTTACTTTGTTGTAAGTTTAAATCCTTTTACAAGGTAGATTGTAATGATCTATAGCTCTTAACCGGGTAGAACTTTAACCATGTAGATTATATATTGTGATCAAACTTTGTAGCCCTAACAGGCACACTTTATTGTTGCAGTGTTGAAGATTTTTGTGGGTGTCATCCCCACCCCAGTTTTACCTTATTGGGTTTCTGGGTTACCAAAATTCTGTGGCTTGAGTTATTTATTTACTGTCATGGATTCTACTAGTTGTTAGATCAATTAAATTTATGCATGGTTGTGGATCAGTTTTTTTTTAAAGGATAAAATTTTTAAGATCTGATTCACCCCCCCTCTCAGTATCTTGCTTTCCCATATTGTGTTTCAAATACCTTTTTCTGTGTGTCGAGTCCTGTATTCCAGGGACTATTTCCATGAAATCAAAATATAACCTTTAGGGAGAGCCACTTTCTAGACGTAAGGGAAGTGTAATAGACTGCTCAACTCCCCTTTATATACTCAAATTTTCCCCATAATTTATTTCATTTCTTGACCAAGAAAGAAGAGTAGACAGGTGAATGTCACGAAAAAATAGGAGAGGGTTCCAGTTGGTATTAGAGGGAACAACATAATCATGAAAATAAAGCTCACATAATAAATTCATAATACAGTCTGGTGACCCTTCATATGTAGCCACAAATTCTTGTGGTGAGCTTATGCCTATGTGTAAATCCCTAAGAATCCTAATTAGTTTAAACATTAAAAACTGTTCTTTTAAACACAACACATAGACCCTAGGAGGTGGTCTACATTCTATCAGTTGAGGAATTAATTCTGTGACCGAACCTAATTTTCCTTCTAAAAGTTGTATTTCCTTCTATTTTATTCCTATTTTATTTTTTAGTTTATCTCTTTCCAATTCCTACATTGACCTTTCATATTGCATTTTCGTAAAATAGTCAATGGAGAAGGATTGGATTGTTACTTGTTCTTTCTTTCTTTCTTGGTGGGACCTTCTCTGTTGCTTTTTTTGACTACTTCCTTTTCATGAAATGCTAACTCATCAGAGGTTGGTACCAGGGCATCATTCCCTTGAATGTCTTCTTGCTGAGAAGAAGGAACATTGTCTACTTTCTTTTGCCCTATCTCTATGTTCTCTTTTTCTATGTGCTTTGTTTATGTGTGCTTTGTTTATTTGTGCTTTGTTTATGTGTGCTTTGTTTCTGTGTGCTTTGTTTCCTTGTCTGGTTTCTTGGTAGCAAGATCCTCTTCCATCATGTCATGATACTCTACGAGTGGGATATCTGCTTGTGGTTTCTCCTTCAAGGGTTCCTCAATAGAAACATCATGAGCTGAATTAGTCACCATAGGTGAGTCCTTTTCTATATGTTACATGTTCAAATGAACACTTCACCATGGAGGAGTGTCAATAGGTGCTAAAGGGCACTTCTATGAGGTTCTTTTCTTTTTGATATAAATGGCTGCAGGAGGAAGAATATTTACAGGCGAAACATGAGTTTCTTCCATCACACATTTGACCATTTTTTCTTTTCCCTTTTCTTCTTTCTGGGCACTCTGTTCTACCCTTGGATTCTAGAAATATGTGGGAACCTTGGTTTCACTACCCCTAGGCTAGGGTTTGTATTACTAGTTTCCACATTCTCTGTATCATCTCCCAAAGGAGAAGGATTTTTGTGAGACTCTTCTGGAATAGTAGATTCAATATTTTCAGAAATGGCCTCATCAGGGACATTTCCCTGCTCTTTTTGAATTACAGGTCATGGCCCTTCACCATTTAATTATACATGGGGTGTTGTGATAAACTTGTCGCAGGTCATTAAAGAGGTATCTCTCAAAGATATTTCCACCAAGAGTCTTATAAACCCATGGTGGGTGGCCGCATTTTGCTTCCCCTTCCTAACTTCCTCAGAACTCAAATTCAACAAAGAGCAAAAGAAATTGTGTACATTTACCAGGCGACCATGCCACAAATGACTCAAAATCTTAAAATGTATGACACACAAGTAAGGAAAACATCCCTCAAAGGTAATGCACCTTATAACATGAATTTCTAACTGAGGGTACTCTCCTGGAAAATATGTTCTTTTGGCATCATGTTTACTGTATTCCAATTTAGTGTCTATGGGTAAAGAAAATTCAGCTCTGGCTGTCTGTGTATCATGCTCATGTAGGAAGGCTTCTCTAGTGGTAGGAAGTCCAGAAACTTCCACAATTTGTTTCTTAGAATCCTCCACTCGCAACCCTTTCATGTAGGCAACCCCATTACTATAGGTCCACAAAAATTCCAGTGTTGCAGCCTTGTCATAACCATATAATATGACAAAATATGTAAGCCGGCCTACCCAGTTAAAGATCTGGATGCTGGGCTAGTCCTGTAATAGGGATGAATGATTCCCTAGCTCATGTCATATGGATTTCCCACCCATTCTTCTACTTAGAAATTATGTAACCTTAAAAAATCTTAATCCCTGTAACTCTAACTACCTTCCAACAATTCTCCCCTCTAGTATACCTAATGTTCTTCACCCCCCGCATTCTATTGAACTAGGGCTAGATGATCAACCCATTGATATTTTCAGTTCATTTACTAGGTAGTATAGACAAATGGCAGAGGAAATTTTGAAAAATTTGGTAAACTAGAGCTGGAAATTTGAGTTTTAAAAACAAGGCTTATCAGGGAATTTTGTATGCATTAGGTTGTCACATCAACTAGTTTAAATGACTACATAGTACAAATTTGCAAAAAAATGATGGAAAATTTAAGTGAGGGTATTTATTGCAACAGACAACTTAACAGACTTCCCCCTACAAAAAAGGTGGTAGGTGTCCGCACATGCTTGGGTTGGAAGTACGACAGTACTTGGATGAATCACTAAATTAATTATGATGCAACTAATAATAATGTCAAATTAAGTAAAATATTTTCAAACAATAAATGAATGCGCACCTTGGAGTATAAAAAACTGTAAATGTCCGAATCCAGAAAGATCCGATGACATGGGCCAAGCAAAAAGTAATAAGTGGTGTAATGATAATGTGATGATTGAATGAATATGACATAAAAAAGTGATGCAATATGATGTGATGGTTTTTATTAGTGATTTATCTTGTAGAATATATATGAATCATCAATGCTTGACTCTATGACTCCCAACTCCTATGACTCCCATCAATGCTTGACTCTATGACTCTATGACTCTATGAAGTTCCTTACAAATCATTCTCTCATTCCCATATTAGATATAAAATTCTTATGAAAGTATTGAACCCTGTGAAACTACCCTTAAGGATTACTCTTCCCTTGAAAGAAACTTAAGAACAATCCCACATTTACCTTGTAACTAGTGTATTTATAATACCTTACAGATTTAATACACAACAACTCAAATACAAACACTTGAAGACATCACATATATGCAAAAGGAATCCCACAGTATTTTCATTAAAATCCCTCAATTTCAATACATCCAAAATGATAAAAATCTTTGAAAATAGACTCAAATCATAAAACTTCTTAGCAGTTGTAAATTCACCATCCCTGTAACAATGGAGAAGAAAGAAGATATAGAGAAAGGAAAACTAAAATTCCACCCTAACTGACACCTTTCTACTTCCAAAATTCCTCTGCAAATATCTTCTTCTCTTCTAAAATATGTTTTTATTCACTCCTTTTTGAATTGCCTTTGAATTGCAATCATCCTCTTTAACAGACTTGATTTGTTTGCATCTTCAAAATCTGAAAATCTTCCAAGCATGCCTTTGAAATCTGATTTCATTCTGTCTTTGAAAATTGTCTCTCATGAATGCCAATTCATGTTTGAAAACATATATATTTTCAATGTTTTAAAAACATTATAAGTTATGTGCAGATTAAATCTTATAGCTCTTATCTCTGTGCAAATTTTATGTTTGAAATTTTCATTTAAACTATATAGTCTTTACCTATTTATTATTTCTGCACATTATGCCTAGACTTCACCAGATTTTGCCGCTTGTCATGTGCTGGTTCACTCTAACTCTAACTAGGCATGCCTGGGTTCATTTAGAGATTCAGAGACTGCCTTTTACCTCTTAATCTCTGAATCATTTCACTAACCACGGGCTTATCTGGAGACTTGGAGATTTCTCTTACCTTTGAATCTCTGAATCATTTCACTGACCATGGGTTTATCTAGAGACTTGGAGATTTCTCTTACCTTTGAATATCTGAATCACTTGTTTAACCACGAGTTTATCTGGAGACTTGGAGATTGATCTTACCTTGGAATATCTGTCTGAATCAGTTAACTGTGGTTACATCTAGAGAATGGGAGACTGGTCTATCTCTGAGTCACTGAATGACATCCTTAACCATAGGTTTATCTGGAGATTGGGAGACTGCTCTATATCTAGATCTCTGAATACATTATTTGACCCTGGGTTTATCTAGAGATTGGGAGACTACTCTCTCTAGATCTCTGAATACATTCTTTGACCCTGGGTTTATCTAGAGTTTGGGAGATTTCTCTTACCTCTAGATCTCTGAATACATTCTTTGACCCTGGGTTTACCTAGATATTGGGAGACTACTTACCTCTGAATCTCTAAGTCATTTCCTTAACTGTTGTCTCATTTGGATATCTAGATACTGTCCTTACCTCTTGATCTTAGAATGACTTGGGCTAACCGTGGTTGCATCTAGAGATTTGGTGACCAAGCTATCTTTAAATATTGGAATGACTTTCTTAACCCTAGTTAGATCTAGATATCTAACGAATGCTCTTACCTCTTAATCTCTGAATGCATTCTATAGCCGTGATTTTATTTGGAGATCTGGCGACTAGGTTATCTCCTACTCTCAGAATGAATCAAACTTAACTGCCAACATCTGGAGATTGTGCGACTGGGATCCTTAACCACTACCTCTGGGTTGCTAGATGTTTGGCCTAACTGTGGTCATCTTCCAAGATCGCATGACTAACTGCTACCTCTGAATCTCTATATGATTTTTCTCTACCATGTGTCACCATCTCATATGCGTGACTATCCTTCCAAAAACATGTTTGTTGTCGAAGTCATCTTCCTGGGCTCGCACATTGAGGCACCTCCTACACATGGGTGCCAAGAGCCTCTAATATTCAATTCAAATTAGCATGTATAAGTTGGTGTTCTACTACGTGTGCCAAAACTAGTTACCCTTGACTGAGTCAAGAGCACTCCCATGCATCCCAAACATGTAATAGCCACGAGCCTCTTGGCTCTTTATTCAAACTATGGTGTAAGTGCGTGCATATAAAAATATTTGATAAACACACCCCAATAGGCATGTGGGATAATCTCCTTACACATCTGTGCTTCTATTCACATTTCTATGCCTTGGTCGTGCTTCCACTGCACTGAATTTTGAACAGCTAATGTGCCTTGGTGGAATGCGACCACTTCCACATTTTTTGCAAAATGCAGCTCTTTAAACTTGTTCACAGGATTTAAAAATGGTTTACATGCCCTATTAATGATTGCACTTCCATAAATGATCATCGGTTTATTCTTTCACATTTTGTATGCGATGTCTATGTGATTGTCTACAAAGAGTTAACATGATTTTCCTTACTCCATGCTTCACTTGGCATCATTGGTCTTCTCAATCAATGTGACCTTGCTTGTGATGTCAGACTTGGCACGGCTACCTCTCAACAGTCCACGTGTCTTGTTGTTGTGCTCTTATATTTCATTTAGGCACCCTGTCAAAACATTCACATACCTTGTTGATGATTCCATACTTTGCCTTGCTGTGCTCTTTGACATTTTATATAGGCATGTTCAAACAATAATTTCCCTATGACTCCTCATTTTGCATTGAGGCTTAGGGCACAATGTCAAATATATAGCATGTGGCTGATGCTTCTACATCCTTCGCCATTTGCTTGAATTATGGCCTCTATTTCTAATTCTAAGAATTTCTCATGATGAATTTGCTTCAGCACATGAAGAAATAAAGAGAGCAAGTAATGAAGGTGTCATAGCTTGCTTGCACTATAGGAATTACTTCTGCTAAACTTGGGAGGCCTTTTGGAACAATTCTTTGTAATCCTTATCTTCAAATACTTACTCTACAAAATCAACATAAAAAATACTATTATTTAAACCCATAAATGATTTAAAATAATAATATACTCTAGAACCCATACAGAAAGAGAAATGAACCTTAACAATAAAATTTGGGTCCTTGGAAACTAGGTTTGAGAATTGTCACTTTGAAATTGGTTTTCACCTTCAAATAACTCAAACGGGGCCTTCAATGCAATCAAACCATAAATCATTTAATTGACGATCATAACAATAAAACTTCTATACCTTTGTAAAATTGATCTCACCGACATAAAAAATACTATTATTTAAACCATAAATGATTTAAAATAATAATATACTCTAGAACCCATACAGAAAGAGAAATGAACCTTAACAATAAAATTTGGGTCTTTGGAAACTTGGTTTGAGAATTGTCACTTTGAAATTGGTTTTCACCTTCAAATAACTCAAACGGGGCCTTCAATGCATTCAAACCATAAATCATTTAATTGACGATCATAACAATAAAACTTCTATACCTCTGTAAAAATGATCTCACAAATATCAATTGGCCTCTAGAAATGGATTCACAATATGATTAAATGACCTCTTGGAATCATTCTTATTGATGCTCAAACTCACCTATGTTCGACTTGTTTTGAAGATGCAACCTCAAAACACAAAACATAAAGCATTTCATATTGATTTGGTAAAAATACAAAATGGACTCCTGGTGCTTTGAAGCTTTGCACATAGGTTCATTAGAATTTTTTTTAGTATGGATCAACCACTGGCTTGATTTGGACATCAACTGGTCACAAATTATGCACCTCTGAAAATGACTACTCTGAAGCTCACTAAAAATGGAGATGTGAAGACACAAAAAACTGACTTTGGATTTACCTTTGCAAAAATACCAAACCATGTCTCAAAGATCAACCACTGATCCTGGTAGCATACTTTCATATAGGGAGTGCAAGGAAACAACTCTCATCTCAAAAAAATCATCCAATACAAATTTATAGTCCTATGTAGATGACTGTTCTGCAAATGCAACTCTGTCAACATTGCCAACTTGAATAAATGACTTGGTTTTAATTTCAGAGAACAATGAAATGCACACCTTATGGGCATAGATTCCTTTTAACATAGATAAAAAAGGCTATAATTATTTTTCTCCAATGGTCAACTGGTCAACTGACACTAATCTTCAAAGTCGGCCCTTCAAAACTTTCTGAACTCAAACACAGTAAAACTCCACAAATCTAACTTTAGAAAGGGCTAAGAAAAGTGGTCAAATGGATTTCCCATGGTCTAAAAATCTTTAGGAAGGTACATTTTCATGTTTTCAATACAAGGGAACATTCAGTTCCTTGTGATCTTCAATTAGGCACCAGTTGTGGGACCCCAAAGTAGAGTATTCTGAAAATCTGCATTTGACACTCAGAAAACTAGAATAAAAAGCAAATAGAAAGGCTATGGAAAACTTATCACATGAACTCATAGGGGTCTACAGATGGGAATGCTAACTCATTTTCATGCCCACAAAATCTTGGAACACTCCTTATATCCTGGGTATCAATCTGGCCAAAGATACAAACCTCCAAAGTAGGTCACTTAGTAGACACTGAATACATGCACAAGTGTAGATCTGGGTAAACATGTCCAAATGACTATCTCCAAAAAACATCCAATATGACTTCTAAGAGCTGAAACCCACTATACTTTCTTAATGATAGGTTCTAAACACACTCTCGAAGTGGTTTCTCATGAAAATCTCAGGGTCTCTTTTTACTTGCATGCAAACTAGGGCCCTTTCAAAAGCTTTTTGGGGCAGTGACTTGTGCCTTAGAGAAAATTTAAACTTAGTCCTCCAACATTATCTAGATTTATAAAGCTCCAACAACTGCTTTATTATGGAGAAAGATATTTTCGTGAGAAATGAAAATTTTATTATGAATTCATTTGTATAGAGTCAAAGAGATGACAGGAGTGGAAAACCACTCCGATTGGCTGCAGGAAAGTCTTTAGCTAGAGGAGGTCCATTGGTTGTAGGAAATTCTTCAGCTGGAGGAGGTCCATCGAGTGCAGGAAGTTCAATTGCGATAGGAGAAATCTCAAACTGCCACAGGAACTCGACCTTCATGGTTGGCTTATGGTACATATGAAGTTTGTAACTAGTAACCAGTAACTTGAAACATATAGGTTTGATTGTAGACAATTGGAATGAACCATTAGAAATTTTTTTTTTGACCTCATAGGGACCAATCCAACGAGTAGTGAGCTTGCCTTGATTATCATGAAACTGTGAATCATATAAAAGTTCCCAGTCTTCGACAACAAACCATTTACTCTGAATATTGGAGTCGATCCACTTCTTTCTTTGCACTTGAAATAACTCTGTTTTATGTAGGGCTTCTTTCCTCATCTCATCCAGATGATTGAGCTACAAGATCCTTTCTCTTTGAGCTATAGGAAGATCTAAGTTGAGCTGCAATGTTGTTCGTAAGGTTTTATGTTCAAACTCAATGGGCATTACAATAGTCTTGCCATACACCAATTCGAAGGGTGTAAAGCCTGTTGTTGTTTTCCATGTTGTGCGGTATGCCCACACAGCTTCCTGCAATCTGCTACTCCAGTCCTTTTTGTGCAAATGTGCTATCTTAGTCGATATAGCTTCAATATCTCTGTTGGTGATCTTTGCTTGACCATTTGCCTGGGGGTGATATGGACTAGACTTTCTATGGAGAATGTTGTACTCATTCATCAGAGTAGTGATTAGAGTAGAAGTGAACTGAGCTCCCTAATTTGTGACCAGTTCTCTTGGGACACCATACCTGGTAAATATTTCTTCATATAAAAACTCAACAACCCACTTGTCTCTGACATGTTTCATAGCTTGTACTTCAACCCATTTGGTTACATAGTTAGTGCAGACTAGAATGTAGGAGTTTTCATTTTATGGGGGGTTAATGGGTCCCAAAAAATCTAATCCCCATTTATCTAATGGAGTAACCAATACCTGAGGGAAGATAGGCATTTCATCTGTCTTGGTTGGTTGGCCCATGCGTTGACATCTATCACACTTGCAGGTGTAATTGGCTACATCCTTATGCAAAATTGGCTAGTAATAGCCAGTAGTGAGAACCTTCATGGCTGTCCATTTTGCTGAAAAATGGCTGCCACAGGGTTCATCATGGTAGGAATGTAGGATATCATAAGTCTCATCTTCTTGGACACACCTTCTCAAAATCTAATCAGGTCCACTATGTTTCCCCACTTTTAGTCTGCATATCCTTTAGACAAAAGTGAGTGTTTAATGTATAGTAGTGGTCTTGAAAGCTTCATGTTAGTCCTGAGTCTAAGTCTAGAACCCCCCTATTAGGCTAGAAGGCCTTTACCAGATTTTTCCAAATTGTCTTCTCTTTTGTAAGCCAGAGGGAATCTGTATCTGAGATTATGTTTTCCTCGGGTAGGTTAAGTTCCCAATCTGATAAAGGCCATGGTTCAAAGAATTCTGACATCAGGTTTGTATGCAATTGATGTATTTTTCCATAACTCTTCATTTTGTAGCATTGGCAGAAAAATGGTTTCGAGCTTCTCCATGGCGGAAAATCACTTGCAGAATGCATTTTCCGCAATTAACAGACTTAAGAGTATCAGAGGTCAACGAAGGTTGAAATTGAGAAAGTTGGTGATGACAAGTTTTAGGAATTTGGAGCAAACCTAGTCCAAGTGAAATGAATGATTGAGTGATAAAAAATTTAGGTGAAAGCTTATGGGCAGGAAAGTGGAAAATCACTTCTCCACTACTCCAACAAGCGGGTTTCGACCCATGAAGTGCATTTTCCACTGAGTCATTAAAAGAGAGGATTATGAAAGATTTTTAGAGAAGAATCTATCTTATAAGGAATTTGAGATGTAAAGGAAGTCAGCAAAATTAACCATGTCATTTTGACACCTTGATAAGCCAGATCTTTCCTTTGGCAGATTTTCGAACAGAGAACACTCCAAAGGCATTTCTCCGCTCGAAAGAGAAGCAAAAAAGTAATTTTCCGCAGCATCAAAAAAGTTGCCATTATGGTTACTAAAGTGAAAAGATGTTTCTTAACGGCCTATGGGAGAAAATTAATTAATTCAAATAAATCCATTTTACTTCATAACGAGATTTTTCATTAATTTTGGGGTCTTTTCATTCGTGTGGTGCGGGAAGTCGACCGTTAAACGGTGAGAATTCAAAAGTTATAAATTCAGTTGAAAGTTGCAAACGAGAGCCACCATTTGTTTGCCAAATTGTTTTGAATTTGAAGTCTCATATTTTAGCTATTCCTTGCTCTCGCATCCCTAAGAGATACTTCTAATTTACAAATATGAATCATCAGAAGCATGGCTTCGAGATTCATGGGATTCGATGGAATGAATGGCATTACCTCCGACTGGCACAAGATCTCAGACACTTCTTTGAAGTTCTTTGACATGCAGAAATTTCAGAATAGGTTGAAGGCAGAGCAGATGCATGCGATTACCAAAAAACTAAAGGAGAGTGGGTTAGTTGAAGTAGCTAGTTTCCCAGTTTGTCCAGAACTCTCTCTATATCCCCGAATGAGCAGAGTATTCAGAAATGACATACAGTCGAGCGGTGAATGAATATATTTCCAAAAAGGCAACTTGGAAGAAGGAGATAATGAAAGCATGGTTTCAAGAACCCAAGAGCACCAAAGGGAAGCTGCCAAAGACATTATATGACACTAATTTGAAGCCAAAGATAATAGACATCCTGGTGTTATGCCATAGGATCAGAGGTGAGAGTGAGGCACTCAACTTTGTTGATCATCACTTCTTCCTAGTTCAGGTAATTTGTTCCCAACATCACTTCATTGATTGGGCACTTATGGTAAGTGAGAATCTCTTGGAGGCCCTAGATAGAGCTAAATGCCAGAATGAATTTTGCATGTCTTCAGTCCTCTTATATATTCTGGCTACACTCCAAATTTGGCTAGGTCTTCCCAGATTAGAGGAATTACCTGACAATGTCAAGAGTTATGAATTTTTCCCCTCTTTGCAATTGCATAACAATTATGCTGAGTATATTCGGGTTAATGATGTATTTACAATGAGATTTTGCAGGGAGCTCCAAGGTTGTCCAGAAAGGAGATTCTCTCCCAAGGATATGGCCTTTATCAGCCAGTTTGGGTCTTATTTCATTAAATTTAGAGGTTTCTCATATCTTCGTCTTGCAGGTTTTGATGATTTCCCTTTGAAGCTGCCTAGGTATCCCACTGATATGATAGTCCTGATTGAAGTAATGTGGCAAGCACTCCAAGTGAAATTACTCTGTTCTGAGGCTAAGAAGAAGGGATACAAATTCCCCATGACCATCGGGGCTTATAGCTGCTCGTCCTGGTCAGAGGCGAAGAATGTTCTCATGACATTCTCAAAGAGGTCTTCTTTGGAAACCTACGATGTCTTGAGACCGCAATATGACCCAGTGAACTATGCCATGGATGTATTGAAAATGAGTCATGCAATTCATCATGTACATGATATTGAAGACTACTAGGTTAATTGTAAGGATGATTTGGAAAGCAGAGAGAGATTCTATGCCTGGTTAACTATTGAACAAATCAAAAGGTTCAATGTTGACATTGTAGTAGAGGGGCTAGAAGATGATGGAAATCATATCTATGATAATACATAGCTAGAGGAGATAAAGCTCACCCCTGTTAGTTTTGAACCTATGCTGGACCAAGCCCTCAGTTATTTGCATAATCTAGGGGGTATCTACAAAAGAATAGAACAATCGATTGAATGGACTGTAGGCCAAAGGAAGAGGTTAGAAAGGAAGCCTCCTACTCAGCAAACCCCAACAAAGTATACTGCTGGTATTGCAACCACTTCATCGGTAATGATTCCAACCATTGCTAAAGGATCAACCCAGCCGGTGGAAAGAGGTGATGAACCTCCTGAGAAAACAATCACATTGGAGAAGACTTTTGGATAAGGTCCACTTCCAGGCACTGGGACAACTGAAGAAGCAGTTACTACAAATCCAAGCAAGTCTACAGATGAGCCCATAAAAAGTACAGAGCCGGTTATGGCTACTGCTGTGGATACGCAAGTCAGGATCTCGACCCAAGAAGTTCCAAGGTGAGGATCTCCTGTTATAGTTGAGGTAGGAGAGGATAGTTCCAGTACCTCTGCTACAGAATTAGATAAAGAGGTTGAGAAGCAAAAAGAGGTTGCTCAAGTTGTCAAATTGATCTCTTCTTCCCCTACTTCAGTGAACCCATTCACTCCCTGGCCAAAAGCTACCCTCCCAGTCATAAGGAAATTGTTCATGGAGGAGTTGGTCTCTGCTAGGAAAGTCACTAGCACAGAGCCATGGATAGAGAATACCCTGAAACACAAGAGGAAGAGAGTGAAAGAAAGAAATCCTAACAAAGATAATTTTTCACAGGCCCTTCAGCCCAAAGCCACTATGGGAAAATAGAAGAAAGTGAAGAAAATGTCTACCCTGGATCATCCTGAGACTGGGCACTTCACCATGGAAGTGGCCAAACCAACTAAGGAAGGTAGATTCAAAGATATGACTGCTCCAAACTTTCAGTTGCAGTCATTTGACATGGGGTTGGCTCATCATGACACCAAGGTGGATTGGTGGAAATCTACCAATGTGGTGATAGAAGAAGAGCTCGAGGGGCTCAAGACTGCCAAAGTTCAACTTAAGGCAGAAGTGGCTGAGCTAACCAACTTCGTTAGGAAGCTCCTCACTCCGATTGCAAGAATTCCTAGCACCCAAACCACCTTTGACCCCAGTGCTGCGGAGAACCAAGCCCTTCTGGCTAAGTTGCAATAGGACCAACATTATGGGAAAACTGGTAAACGATTGATTGAGAGGCTCGAGTCTGAGGGACTAGCAGTGGTTGAACAACTAGGTAAAACCCTTCTAAGGTTGGAGGTAGAGAGAAATAAAATTTCTAAGAACCTACAGACTCTCACATTAGATAGGGTGAAATGCTAGGAATGTATAGTTATGCTGCATGTGGCAATAAAGATGGAGACTAAAGAAGCTCTAAAAGCTAAGATTTTACAGAAAGGAGATGAGCCTTTGATCAAATGGCTTTAGAGTCTAGATTTTAAGATTGAGATGATCATCTAGGCCAAAGCAGGATTGCAATAGACAGATGTCAAGATCAAAGAGGAGTAGAGAAAAGATTTCAAAATCCTCCTAGAGCTTCATACAGAATCATAGACCAGTGGTCAGGGAAAAGCAATAATCAGAGTAGCCAATATGCAGAATTCAGTTTCTGATTATTTGCATAAATTGACAGAAGATTCTTCCTCTCATCTTGACAAAGTACCAGAACTCCAGCAATTGAGAGGATGCATTTTTAGAAAGATAGAAGAACTGAAAGATCAGATTGATGCCATTAATATTCTCACCAAGGAACATTCCAGGTGGCTCATTCGATACACTAACATCCACATCAACAGGCATGAAGAACTCATTTGAGTCACTACAACTGTTATAGCCTATAAGGATAAATTAGACAAGGGGAAGGAAACTAAAGCTTAAATAGATTCCCCCTTGTGCTATTTTTGATGCTATTATAACTGATAAACCTTTGGTTATCATTTCTGGTTGAGGAAGTTGAACTGTTTCGGTTGCCTCCTTTTAGTAACTTTCTAATCTGGAACTCTATATGTACTGTTTCCAAAATCAATAAAAAGGTTGGCTAAATTTTGGTGTGAAGGATAGCATTTTTTTGAGTCAAATTTGTATGTCTGAATACCATTGTTTTATCTGTTCCATTTGCATTGCATTTATCTTTCTGTTGAATTCGGGTGTTTATTTGAAGTTGGATTTACAACTTGTGTTTGAACCAGAGATCTGTATTATGATTTGATACAATTAGCTAAAGGGGAAACTCATTGTTATCTTGAGTTTGGGAAGTGTTCTTGTGATATAGATCGATTCATTGTTGTTTCATCATTAGTCTTTAGTCTTGCATCTGCATTTTTAGTAGAAGTTTATGCATTACTAATTTTGGGAGTTAATCTGATTGTTGAAATCTCAGTGTTGGCTAGATTTAGAATTGAATCCGTCCTGCCTGAGCTATTTCTTGCCTAGGATTAGCTTGGTTTACCTCTTCTATTCTCGGGTTAAGAACATACCCCTATTAGACTAGGAAAGAGAAAAATTCACTGAAAATCATTCATACAAGGGAGCTATACCTTTAAATTCAGAGGGAAATTAGTTTTTGTCAATAATAATTTTCCAACTGTCGTATTTGATTGTTCTTAAGCATTTTGGGTATTTTGGAGTTAAATTGAAAAGAACAATATGTTTACCAATAAATTTTTGGCAACTCTACTAGGGAAATGAACAGTCATTACACCAGGAGCATATCATGAGGAAAGATGGTTCTTCCCCATGAAAATATAATTCCTGTACTCCAACCAAATCTTGGTTTTCAAGATGATTAAGAAGACCTTATTTCCTCGCTGAACACTTTTTCCTGGAGGAACAAAAGAAGCACCGAACATTACAGAAATGCCAGTCAAGTGCTAGAGAAAGAAGAAGCTAGAGTAGAAGCACTTGAAAGAGAATTCCAAAGGAGAAATTAAAGAAGAGCACAATGCCAAGTCAAGCGTGAAGCCAGGCCACAAAATTAGTCAAAATAATGGAGCCTAAAATATTTCTCAGGAGCACAAAGAAAGAAGGAAGTACAGATCCAGTCTTTGAGAGACTTGTGGATATTAACTTTTCTCTACTTGAAGTACCTCGCTTAAGAAATAGAACTTCAAAAATCTAGAGTAGACCTTCTTTACCCCCTAAGCAGTCTACTCTTTTATCCACCACTTGCCAAGTGTTAACGCTACACAGAGTAGTTTCTCCCCCTATTATAAATCTAAACCATTATCTACCTCAAGTAACAATGGCAATCCCTTGGGCCACTATAGTCAGACCCCTACAATTATCAAAATACAATCCTCTTCCTTCAGGATCTAGAAAGAATTTTCCTAAATTTTTTGGAGATGGAAAAGTATCTACAAATGAACATATTGCAACATTCTTTGCTTCGGTCAATATTATTGCAGTACAAGAAGAGGATGTGGTTGTTAGATTATTTGTTGAGACCCTTGTTGAGGGTGCTACCGATTGGTTTCACCACCTACCAAATTCTTTTATTATAGACTGGGCCTCCATGAGAGCTGCTTTTGAAAGAAGGTTTAAAACTACGGAAGATGAACATGCTCTATTGACGCAATTAACCTCTATCAAGAAAGAGCCTTCTATTAGTATGAGAGATTTCATAGCTAAATTCAATAAGCTCATAAATCAAATTCCAGTGGTTGACAAGCCTACAACGGGAAATTTGAAAACATTCTTTATAAGTGCTATGCCACCAGACATCAATTATGATGTAAGAAGAGTTAATCCTGCAGGTTTGGATGCTACATAGAGAACTACCGTGGAAATCAAAGATCACATGATCTCATCCAAGAAATGGAAGAGGGAAATCCAGGCAAGGGCTAGTTCTAGTGGTACTACATCGTCCGATGAGATGATCCAAAAATTTTCAAATGAATTCATTGCCTTGAAAAGGAAACTTCCTAGATTCAATAACCCTTATCAACGGAACTAGCAAGAGCAATCTGGTAGGGGAAATGATGGGAGGAATGCTGATAGTAAAGCACTATAGTTAACTGGTCCACCACAAAGACTAGCTATTGAAGCCCCCCCTAAAAGAGGGAATATGTGCGCCTTTCATCTAACTACAGATCATGACAGTGAAAGCTGCCCTGATGCAGCCCGTGATTGGAAAATGCATCAAACTGATGAATGGAATGCTGGAGTCTCTGGCACCGAACCAAACTCATACTCGCATGGCAACTCTAAAAAATTATATTTAGAGTATGAGTCTAATTCAGAACAAGGAGTGACATGTTATGCGACCATAAATGAGACTTACTATATGGTCTTGACTAGGAGCTAGAAAGATAAAGGTCCTGCCTCTCTGCGCCACCTAAAAATAATGAGGCATCTACCTCCAAGGAAGCCAATCAAGGTGTGAGAATTATACAACCAGGTAAGGAGCAGAACTCTTTTGACAATATTCAATTTTGTAGGGACTCTTGAATTCAAATCTCTCCCATAGATTATCTCAAATCCAATCCTATAGAATTGTAGAAATTAGTAGATTATTGTAATGAAGGGAATCAGAACCTAAACCAGAACATCATGAATACTATAGAAAATGAGTCAATTTTTGTGGAGCCCATTGAGCAAGGTGAATCATCTGTGTTAGCTACTTTCCTGGGTCAAAAGCATGATCCATTCTATGTGTCTTTATATATTAATGGATGCAAGTTGAGAAATTATATAATAGACTCTGGGGCCTCAGATAATGTGATGCCATCAATAGTAACTAAAGCTTTAGGCCTTAATCTTACTAAAGCTCATGGTAGGTTATATTCTATGGACTCCAAGCAAGTACCTCTGGTTGGACAAATTATGGATGCCTAAGTGGCTTTGGCAGCACATCCTGAGAAGAAGATGTTGTTAACAATTCTGGTTGCTGATATACCTGCTAGCTACAATTTGTTGCTAAGAAGGAGTTTCTACAGAGATCTAGGAGGGGAAATAAATTTAGATTGGTGTCAAGATTTAATCCCGGTGGGTAATAAAAAGATTAAACTGGTCCCGGAAGAGAAAGCTAAATTTACAGTGCTGAAATATGATGATCCTAAAGCCCAAATTCTATATCAAGAATTGGAATTTGGAAACTATATGCTATTTTCTGATGATCACGATGAAGAGGTGAAACCAGGAGAATCGAGAAAGGAATTTTATGTCAAAGAAGTGTCATCTCAAATCTGGACACTTGAATTTTATGGCAGTTGTGCTTCATCAGGATCCGGCGTAGGTGTGGTCTTGATATCACCAGATGGAATATGTGAGCCTATGGATTATAAATTAGAATTTATAAATACAAACAATACCACTGAATACAAATCCCTTCTATTAGGAATCATCACTGCAAAAGAAAAAGGTGTGAAGATTTTGAGAGCTCGTGGTGATGCAGAGCTTATCGTGCACTAGGTTAAGAATCAATACTCTTTTAAAAATCACAGATTAAAGAACTACCAAAATAGAGTATGGGATGAGATAGAAACACTGGATGCATTCTTTATTAAATCAATGCCGAGAGAGTTGAATGCCAAAGTGGACTCCCTGGCTGTGTCAGCTTCATTACTCCTTCCCCATCTAGAATTCAAAGACAAGAAGTACCAAGTGGAAGTCATATATCGACCATATGTACCCGACAATGTGGAACATTGGAAAGTGTTCAAAGATGAAAAGAATCTCCTCTTTCTAGAGAGTGGTGGTGACTTCCACAAAGAAGTCCATGGCAATCGTAAAGGAGATCATCCAGAAAAGCAAAAGAAAGATAAGTCAGATATTATCCAGCTGCAAGGTAATATCATTCTGCCCCATCTAGTTACTCTTGAAAAAATTTTCAACAAGCACGACACTTTTGTGAAGAAGAAAAGAATCAAAAGAGGTCATACTACTGATGAATATGAAGGAATGAATATTGGAACTAAGAAAGATCCCAAGATGATCAATGTTGGCAAGTGTTGTACTGAAGAAGAATGGAACAAGGCCAGAAAATTCTTCCTAGAATATTTGGACATTTTTTCCTAGAGCTATGAAGACCTGAAAAGTTTTATGGGTGGGAAATTCAAGCATCGAATCCCCTTAAAACCCAAAGCTACGTCATTCAGGCAGAAGCAAAGGAACTATAATCCCAAATTTTCTGATGCAATATTTAAGGAAGTAGATAAAATGCTTAAAACAAGGATCATCTATCCTATACACTACTCTACCTGGGTGGAAAACATAGTGCCCGTGAGAAAGAAGAACGAAGAGATAAGAATCTGTGTAGACTTTAGAAATATTAACCAATCTTCTTTGAAAGACAATTATGCTCTTCCCAATATGGATCACTTATTGTAGATTGTAGCTAGAGCTGAAATGATGTCTATGTTGGACAGATTTTCAGGATATAATCAGATAGAAGTTGAGAAAACAGACCAACATAAAACAATGTTTACCACCACATGGGGAACTTTCACTTACTACAGAATGCCATTTGGGCTAATCAAAACTGGAGCTACTTTTCAGAGAGGTATGGACCTTTCCTTCAGTGATATGAAGAATAAAATCATTGGTATGTATTTGGACAATCTTATTGTATTTTCTAGGAAAAGAGTAGATCATATAAATGACTTACGAAAAGTATTGCAAAGGTGTCGGGAGGACAAGATTTCGTTGAATCCCAAGAAGTCAGTCTTCTGTGTAACTAAGGGGAAATTTCTAGGTCACATTGTCTCCCAGGAAGGCATAAGAATCGATCCAGAAAGGGTCAGAGCTATTCAACAATTGAGTTTACCTGTGAATAAAATTGGAGTAAAAACTTTTTTTGGTCAGGTTAACTTTCTCAAGAGGTTTGTTCCAGATTTTTCAGAAATTACTAAATGTATAGTTGATATGATGAAGGGAAATGTGAATTTCAAGTGGAATGAACCCGGTAAGAAAGCCTTTAAAAATATAAAAAATGCCATAGTCAATGCTCCAGTGTTATGTCACCCCGATTACAAGAAAGATTTTGTAATCTATTGTTATTCTTCTGAACATACTCTATCAGCCATTCTCATGCAGGAAAATGGACAAGGAGTCCAGGATCCTATTGCTTTTATGAAAACGCCTCTGAAAAATCATGAGCTTAAATACTCCCAAACTAAAAAGCACGCTTTTGCAGTCGTTAAAGCCTTAAAGAATTTCAGATTCTACATCTTACACTCACACTCTCTTGTGTATGTACCTGATATCGCAGTGAAAAGCATATTGACTCAACAAGATGTAGGATGTAACAACGAAGGAGCATAGGTAGCTAAAATGCAAGAATATGATGTGGAGATCAAGCCCACAAAGCTAGTGAGAGGCAATGCACTATGTAGGGCAATGGTGAAAAACCAAGCGGGCGAAGATCTAGAAGCTACACAATTGGTTTTGGCAGTAAGTATGCAAGACCCCTGGTTTGAAAACATCATGTATTTCCTTACATATGGTGAATGCCCTGAAGGGATGAATTATAAGAAAAGAAGAGACCTAAAACTGAAGGCCTCTAAATATGTTATATGGGAAGATAGGTCATATAAGAGATCAATAGATGGGACTTTTCTCCGATGTGTCGACAGACAACAACAAGAGAATTTGTTAAAAGTATTTCATGATGAATCCTACAGAGGAAATTTCTCCTCGTCAGTTACCACATTCAAGATTCTAAGGCAGTGTTATTATTGGCCAGGAATGTTCAAAGATGCTTAGCACTGGGTAGCAAAGTGTGAGAAATGCAAAATGTTTACCAGAAAGCCACAGTTAGCAGTGTTGCCTATGAGATCGGTGATCATTGAAGGTCCTTTTCAACAATGGGGTCTTGATTTCATTCACCCTATAAACCCCATGTCAAGTGCAAGTCATACCTACATAATCACTGCGACTGACTACTTCACAAAATGGGTGGAGGCGAAAGCAACCAACAAGACTACTTCAGAAGTAGTATGTGAGTTCATTAAAGAAAGAATTCTAGTAAGATTTGGTGTGCCTGTTAAGTTAGTTATGGATAACACCGCATACTTTTCTTCTCAAGAAATTACTAAATTTTTCTTCGAGTACGACATCATGGTCAGTCATTCTTCTGACTATTTCCCTCAAGGGAATGACCAAGATAAATCTAGTAATAAAAACTTGGTGAATATCATGAAGAAGCTTGTAGCAGACAACCAGAGAACCTGGCATAAGAAAATCTATGAAGCCCTCTGGGCAGATGGAGTGACTCCCGAAAGAGCCATAGGTGTATCCCCTTTTGAACTTGTTTACAGAGTAGAGGCCAACCTTCCATTACCACTAGAGCTAGCAACCTGCAAACTGAGAACAACAGTAGAAGATGGCATATATGAAGATGGTTTACAAAAGAGGATTCTTTACCTAAACAAACTGGAAGAAGAAAGAGAGAAAATGGTAGAAGACATTACACAACATCAGATACATGTAAAGAGTTTGTTTGACAAAAAGAGCAGACCCCAGAAATTTATGATAGGAGACATGGTGCTGTTGTGGGACAAGCATAGGGCACCCAAGGACATGCATGGAAAATTTTAAATGCTATGGAAAGGACCATTCAAGATCCATCAAGCATTTGAGAAGAATTCTTTCAAATTGACATATCCAGATGGTGAAGCGCTACCCCTGACGTATAATGGTTAGGATTTGAAGCTCTATCATATTTAAATTGAAAATAGGTAACCCCTGTATTGTACAATAGTTAAATTTAGTTCCTACTTTTGTTTTCCTAGTTAGGTTCCCTTCCTATTTTCCCTTTCTACATCTTGCTTTAGTTTTTTTGCGAGCCGTCTTTTCTTGAGCTTTGTGAAACCAGAGATTTGAGATTCCTTGCTTGGACATGTGAATGTCCAAGTCCCCAGATAGAGCCAGTTATTGCCCCACTTTTAGTCTGCATATCCTTTAGACAAAAGTGAGTGTTTAATGTACAGTAGTGGTCTTGAAAGCTTCATGTTAGTCCTAAATCTAAGTCTAGAGCCCCCCTGTTAGGCTAGGATGCCTTTACCAAAATTTTCCAAATTGTCTTCTCTTTTGTAATCCGGAGGGAATCTGTATCTGAGATTATGTTTTCCTTATGGTTCGAAGAATTCTAACATCAGGCTTGTATGTAGTTGATGTATTTTTCCATAAATCTTCATTTTGCAGCATTGGTGGAAAAATGGTTTCGAGCTTCTCCATGGTGGAAAATCACTTGCAGAATGCATTTTTCGCAATTAACAGACTTAAGAGTATCAAAGGTCAATGAAGGTTGAAATTGAGAAAGTTGGTGATGACAAGTTCCAGGCATTCAAAGTGAACCTATTCCAAGAGAAATGAATGATTGAGTGATAAAAAATTCAAGGTGAAAGCTTATGGGTGGGAAAGCGGAAAATCACTTCTCCAACAGGTGGGTTTTGACCCGTGAAGTGCATTTTCCGCCGAGTCATTAAAAGAGAGGATTTTGAAACATTTTTAGAGAAGAATCTATCTTATAAGGAATTCAAGATGTAAAGGAAGTCAGAAAAATTAACGCATGTCATTTTGACACCCTGATAAGCTAGATCTTTCCATTGGCGGATTTCCGAATAGAGAACACTCCAAAGGCATTTCTCCGCCTAAAAGAGAAGCGGAAAATTAATTTTCCACTGCATCAAGAAAGTTACCGTTATGGTTACTAAAGTGAAAATATGTTTCTTAATGGCCTGTAGGAGAAAAGTAATTAATTCAAATAAAACCATTTTACTTCATAATGAGATTTTTCATTAATGTTGGGGTCTTTTCATTTGTGTGGCGCAAGAAGTCAGCCGTTAAACGGTAAGAATTCAAAAGTTATAAAATCAGTTGAAAGTTGTGAACGAGAGCCACCATTTTCTCACCAAACTATTTTGAATTCAAAGTCTCATATTTTATCTATTCCTTTCTCTTGCATCCCTAAGAGATACTTCTAATTTCCAAATATGAATCATCAGAAGCATGGCTTACAGATTCATGGGATTCGATGGAATGAATGACATTACCTCTGACTGGCACAAGATCTCAGACACTTCTTTGAAATTCTTCGACATGAAAATTTTTTAGAATATGTTGAAGGCAGACCAGATGCACATGATTACCATAAAAATAAAGGAGAGCGGGTTAGTTGAAGCAGCCAGTTTTCCTTTAGCAGTTCAAGCCCTGGAGCTGGTTCAAGAATGTATTGCCTGATACAACCCAGACACAAAACAAATCTTTCTGCCTGATGACATGGTGCTTCTCTCTATTGATAGAGAGTCCATCTAGAACTCTCTCTATATCCCAAAATGAGTAGAGTATTCAGAAATGACATACAGCTGAGCGGTGACTGAATATATTACCAAAAAGGCAACTTGGAAGAAGGAGATAATGAAAGCATGGTTTCAAGAACCCAAGAGTGCCAAAGGGAAGCTTCCGAAGACATTATACAAGACTAATTTGAAGCTGGATATCATAGACATCCTAGTGATACTCCATAGGATCAGAGGTGAGAGTGAGGCACTCAACTTTGTTGATCATCACTTCTTCCTGGTTCAGGTAATCTGTTCCCAACATCACTTCATTGATTGGGCACTTATGGTAAGTGAGAATCTCTCAGAGGCCCTAGATAGAGCTAAATGCCAGAATGAATTTTACATGTCTTCAATCGTCTTATATATTCTGGCTACACTCCAAATTTGGCCAGGTCTTCCTAGATTAGAGGAATTTCTTGCAATCTCAAGAGTTATGAATTTTCCCCTCTTTACAATGAGATTGTGCAGGGAGCTTCAAGGCTGTCTAGAAAGGAGATTCTCTCTTGAGGCCATGGCCTTTATCAGCTAATTGTAAGGACGATTTGGAAAGCAGAGAGAGATTCTACACTCGGTTAACTATTGAACAAATCAAAAGGTTCAATGTTAACATTGCAGTAGAGGGGCTAGAAGATGATGATAATCATATGTATGATAATACATATCTAGAGGAGATAAAGCTCACCCTTGTTAGTTCTGAACCTATACTGGACCAAGCTATTAGTGATTTGCAAACTCTAATGGGGGGTATCTACAAAAGAATAGAACAATGGGTCGAATGGACTGCAGGCCAAAGGAAGAGGTCAGAAAGGAAGCCTCCTACTCAGTAAACCCCGACAAAGGATACTGTTGGTACTACAACCACTTCGTCAGTAACGATTCCAACCATTGCTAAAGGATCAACCCTGCTGGCGACAGGAGGTGATGAACCTCTTGAGAAAACAATCACATTAGAGAAGACTTGTGGAGAAGGCCCACTTCTAGGCACTGGGACAACTGAAGAAGCAGTTACTACAGATCCAAGCAAGTCTGCAGATGAGCCCATCAAAAGTACACAGCTGGTTATGGCTACTGCTATGGTTACACAAGTCAAGATCTCAACCCAAGAAGTTCCAAGGCGAGGATCCCTTGTTATAGTTGAGGTAGGAGAGGATAGTTCCAGTACCTTTGCTACAAAATCAGATAAAGAGGTTGAGAAGAAACAAGAGGTTTCTCAAGTTTTCAAATTGATCTCTTCTTCCCCTACTTCAGTGAACCCATTCACTTCCCAGCCAAAAGCTACTCCCCCAGTCATAAGGAAATTATTCATGGAGGAGTTGGTCTCTGCCAACAAAGTCACTAGCGTAGAGTCATGGATAGAGAATACCCTGGAACACAAGAGGAAGAGAGTGGAAGAAAGAAATCCTGGAAAAGATACTCTATCACAGGCCCTTCAGGCCAAAGCCACTATGGGAAAAAAAAAAGAAACTGAAGATAATTTCTACCCTGGGTCGTGATCCTGAGACTAGGCACTTCACCATGGAAGTGGCCAAGCTAACTAAGGAAGGTAGATTTGAAGATATGACTACTTCAGATTTTCAGTTGCAGTCATTTGATATGGGGTTGGCTTGTCATGACACCAAGGTGGATTGGTGGAAATATACCAATGTGGTGATAGAAGAAGAGCTTGAGGGGCTCAAGACTGCCAAAGTTCAACTTAAGGCAGAAGTGACTGAGCTGACCAACTTCATTAGGCAACTCCTCACTCTGATTGCAATTGTTCCCAGCACCCAAACCACCTTTGACCCCAGTGTTGCGGAGAACCAAGGCCTTCTGGATATGTTACAAGAGGACCAACATTATGGAAAGATTGGTAAATGATGGATTGAGAGGCTCAAGTCTGGGGGACTAATAGTGGTTGAACAACTAGGCAACACCCTTCTAAGGTTGGAGGTAGAGAGAAATAACATTGTTAAGAACCTACAGACTCTCACATCAGAAAGGGTGAAATGCCAGGAATGTATAGTTATGTTGCATGTGGCAGTAAAGATGAAGACTAAAGAAGCTCTAAAAGCTAAGATTTTATAGAAAGGAGATGAGCCTTTGATTGAATGGCTTCAGAGTCTAGAGTTTAAGATCAAGATGATCATCCAGGCAAAAGTAGGATTGCAACAGATGGATGTCAAGATCAAAGAGGAGCAGAGCAAAGATTTCAAACTCTTCTTAGAGATTCATATAGAATCACAAACCAGTGGTCAGGGAAAAGCAATAATCAAAGTAGCCAATATGAAAAATTCATTTTCTGATTATTTGCATAAATTGATAGAAGATTCTTCCTCTCATCTTGACAAAGTACCAGAACTCCAGCAATTGAGTGGATGCATTTTTAGAGTAATGGAAGAACTAAAAGATCAGAGTGATGCCATTAAGATTCTTTCCAAGGAACATTCCAGGTGCCTCATTCGATACACTAACGTCCATGTCAATAGGCATGAAGAACTCATTCAAGTCATTATAGCTGTTACATCCTATAGGGATAAATTAGACAAGGGGAAGGAAATTGAAGCTTAAATAGATTCCCCCTTGTGCTATTGTAACCGATATACCTTTGGTTATCATTTTTGGTTGAGGAAGTTGAACTGTTTTGGTTGCCTCCTTTTTGTAACGATCTAATATAGAACTCTATATGTACTATTTCCAAAATCAATAAAAAGGTCATTTAAATTTTGGTGTGAAGGATAGCATTTTGCTGAGTCAAATTTGTATGACTGAATACCATTGTTTTATTTGTTCCATTTGCATTGCATTTATCTTTCTGTTGAATTCGGGTGTTCCTTTGAAGTTGGATTTATAGCCTGTGTTTGAACCAAAGCTCTGTATTATGATTTTATATAATTAGCTAAAGGGGAAACTCATTGTTATCTTGAGTTTGGGAAGCATTCTTGTGATATAGATCGATTCATTTTTGTTTCATGATTAGTCTTTAGTCTTGCATCTGCATTTTTAGTAGAAGTTTATGCATTACTAATTTTGGGAGTTAATCTGATTGATGAAATCTCAGAGTTGGCTAGATTTAGAATTGAATATGGCCTGCCTGAGCTATTTCCTACCTAGGATTAGCTTGGTTTACCTCTTCTATTCTTGGGTTAAGAACATACCCCTGTTAGACTAGGAAAGAGGAAAATTCACTGAAAATCATTCATATAAGGGAGCTATACCTTTAAATTTAGAGGGAAATTAGTTTTTGTCAATAAAAATTTTCCAACTGTCATATTTGATTGTTCTTAAGAATTTTGGGTATTTTGGAGTTAAATTGAAAAGAACAATCTATTTACCAACACACTATAGAAGAGGCAAATCGCCAACCAAGAAAATTTGAAAGTTTTCTCAATTAACAACCTCTTTTTCTTTAGTGAGAAGTATGGAGGCACTTTTTGAGAGACCAAGTAGTTGGCGATGTCTACATACCAGGGGTATGGGCTGAAATAGAGAATACGTGATCATCTGGAAATATGTCATCAATGACATATTGGTCATCCACATTCTGCAACCTTGAAAGGAAGTCAACAACTACATTGGTTTTTCCTAGTTTATCCACTATTGTGATGTCAAAATCTTGGAGAGATAGGAGCCATATGGAAAGCCTCCCTATGATAGTAGGCTTGTTGGCCAGATATTTGATGGCTACATGATGAGTATGCACAAGTATTTGGTAACCAATGATGTAGTGGCATAACTTGTTCAGCGCATATATGACAGCTAGAAGTTCCTTCTTAGTGACTGTGTAGTTCAACTCTAGGCCTTGTAAGATTTTTCTTATGCAATAGATGACATGCTCTATAGTTCACTCTTTTTGTCCTAGGAAAAATCCTACAACATGATCAAATGCATCAGTATGGATGTTGAACAAAAATTCCTAATTAAGATCTTAGAGAATGGGTCCCTGAGTAAGAACAAACTTCAACTGTAGGAAGGACTCTTCACAAGCTGTTGTCCATAAAAACTTAAAATCCTTAGTGAGTAGGGAATACATGGAACCTGCCATTTTGATGAAGTCCTTAATAAACCACCGGTAGTAACCAGCATGTCCTATGAAGCTTGAAACATCCGTCTCTTTTGCTGGCATAGGTAGATTCATTATGACTTCAATTTTAGTGGGATCCACCTGAATTCCTTTAGCAAAGATGTAATGACCTAACACAACCCCTTCATGTATCATCATGAAGCATTTCTTTCTATTGAGGGACAAATTATGCTCCTCACACCTGGTAAGAACTTTTTTTAAGTTGGCCAATGCCTCCTCATAGGTTTCCCCATAAGTGGTGAAGTCATCAATGAAAATACTAATAACTGATCGTTGGAGTGTAGCTGGAGTATTGCAGAGACCAAAAGGAAGCACATAGTAAGAAAATTTTCCCTAGGGGTAGGTGAATTTGGTCTTCTCCTGATCTTTAGGAAGAATTCTGATCTGGTTGTATCCGCTATATCCATCTAGGAAAGAAAAATATTATTTCCTGTTAAGGAGTCTAGGACTTGGTCAATAAATGGGAGTGGAAAATGGTCCTTCTTGGTTGCCTTGTTGAGATCCCTTTTGTTGACACATACTTTCTATTTTTCCCTTTTTGGGAATTATTACAGAAGGTAAGATCCACTGACTGTTAGAGATTGGATAGATGAAACATACATTAAGTAGTTTTTGCAAATCTATTTTTACTATTTCCCTTAATGTAGTGTTTACATGCCTCTAAAATTTCCAGACATGCGGTTTGTCTTCCTTTAGGTCAATCCTACGAGTACACAATTTAGGTTCCAAGCCTTTCATATCTGTATAGTCCCATACTATGGTATGGTCTTTTAGTAGCTTAGCCAAAGATTTTTGTTGCTGGTTGGTAATTTTACTATTAATATTTAAGCAACAGCTAGGGGAGAATTCCAACTATTTTGTAAGGTCTACCATAGAAGCATTTGTTAATGAGGGTACTTGGACGTCATGTGGTAGCAATTGGTAGTAGAGATTCTTGGCTGCAGGAGCTGGAGGCAATTCACAATCAGGGTGTAATGCTTGCAGGAAACAATTATGGGAATTGAGACAGTTCATGGTATCTAAATCTGGGCCATACTGGTTGTGTAGAACTTTTGTAATTACCATGTCCTCCTCCTATAGCTATAGGAAGGGATACATTTTTAACATCATTAGTTGGGCTACTGAATTGACCACCTCATCTTCTTCTTCAATATCAGGCCAAATTGGTGAAGTTAATTCCATTTGTGGTTGAGCAGGTAGGTACATAGCTAATGTCTTAGTATGATGACCATTAGAAATGATCAGATCACCTGAGAGGCATCCTATATAGGCATTAGTAGTGGCTAGCCAAGGCCAACCAAGAATAATTGGGTAGCATACCAAGGTGGCCTTCAGTGAGAGTATCATAAAGTCAACAGGATAAGACCAAGTTTTGAGATCAACAACTATATCCTCCACTACCCCATTGGGTTTGACTGAGGAACTATTTGTAAGCTACTAGACAATGGGTGTTTCCTGGAGGTTAGTGATGCTGAGCTACTGCATTATGTCCTTAGTCATTAAATTTATAGCAGCTCCTAATTCTATAAAAGAATTTTTAATGGATATCCCATTGATAGTAACCTCGACAACTAGGCTGCCTGGGTCAGAATACTTTCGGACAACTATTTTGTCGAGCATGATATTGAGAAGTTTCCCCAAGACATGAACCATCTGGGGATCCTTTCTCCTACAACCCAAATTTTTAAAGAAGGTCTCCTTGATAGCATTTCTATAAGTTGGGACATCCTTTATTGCTTGAAAAACTAGAATTTGAACACTAATTTTCTAGAGTTGGTCAAGGATATCGAAGGTTGTATCGTCAGTGTGATTAGAAATTTTGTTGTGCAACCTTTGTGGAAAGGGAGGTGGAGCTTGCTGGACTTTATCTGGTAATACTATTGGGTTTTTTGGAGTGGGATCTGGAGTAGTTTGAGGAATGGGCTCTTCTTGGGGTACTTTATTGATAATAGGAGGAGTAGGTAGAGTTGTACCTAACTAAAAATGAATGTCATTGATTGCGTAGGCAGGGTATTGGTTTGTGTCAGGTGAATAACATTTTGTTGAGGTACTGGAGGCCTTTTATTGGGATTTGGCTGAGGCTGGGCATGGGCAAGGATTTAAGTAGGCTTGGGGGGTGACATGATGGTTGCAAGAGGTGGAAAAAGTGCTTTCTATTGAGGCTGAGGTGGTGGCTGCAGGAGTCCTTGCTGCTGGTTTTTCCATTGCTGACCTCCCTGCCACTACTGATTCCCTTGGGCTTGTTGCCAATTTCCTTGGGGATTTTTCCACTAAGGACTGGGGTAATTTTTCCACTGAGGTTGTGAATTATTCCAGGGAGAGTACTGATTATTCACAAGGGATCATTATTGACTACTATAAGATGGAACATTAAATGTAAGAGGGCCATGAGGCATATCTTGTCTTTGAGCCCTTGGTCTTTATTGTGAAACGAAGTATAATTTCTCATCATCTCCTTCAATTAGCTTATAATCATTGGGTAGCTGTGCAGTCTCCATATTAGCAACCAACTTGCACCGATAATCTCTCTTCTTCTGCCAACAATGTGGACAAAATTCTGCAAGGATAGCTTCAACCTCTTCATGCTTATTTTTTTCCTGTATTGTGTCTAGATGGGTGGCCATGTTATTGATAATGTCCTGCTTGAAGTCAGACAACAGGTGTGTGATTTCTGTTTGAGAGGCTCTAGTGCCATTAGTTTTGTGCTTTATAGACCTATATCATCTACCCTTCTTAGCAGAAGGTCTTGAGTAACTGAGGAAGATTTTCTTGATATCCTTGCATGTATATTAGGTGATATCTCCTCCATCCATGAGATCCAAGGCTTCAATGTACCCTTCATTTATACCCCTCAAAAAGAGAACATTCTGTGACTCCTGGTTGAGCTAGTGCTGAGTATTCTTCTGCAAGATAAACAAGAATCTTGACACATAATCCTATAGACTTCGATCTTCCTTTTGTGTCATCTTGAAGATGTCATCCCCTCGCATATAATTTCACCTACAACACTCCTTATACTTTGTCAAGAATTTACTTTTCATTTCATCCCAATCATGAACAACATCTTGGCCTAAGTCCATAAACCATCTTAATGCAGACTCCTTTAGAGTTGCAGGAAACAATTTGAGCCTATGGGCATCCATGGTGTTGTCATAACTACAACATAGGATATCAAACTTGAAGAGAAAAGTATTTGGGTCCTATTATGCCCTGCATACCCGTCCCTACATTTTGCGGGCAAAATGTAGGGTCCCCCTTTTTTATTTTGCCTTGTTTCTTTTCCTCTTGGTTTCCTCTAGCCTTTACCTTTGCGGGGTCGGTGTTTTATTTTTCCTCTTGGCATCTCTTCCTCTGGGACCTGGTCTCAGAGTGTTCTTATCTTCTTTTTTCTAGCCATTTTTCAGAATCTGTGATTCTCTGTCACCATTTCCTCTTTTGTTAGAGGGTGCGGTTGCATGGGATCCCCAGGCCTGGAGTCTGGAGGTTTGCCTTTCTCAAGATTTGCAGAAGGAAAGTTGGATGTTTTTTTTATGCTAGGGGTATAAATAGAGTTTCACCAGTCATTGTTACATTTACCATGAACAAATTACCCCAGAGCAATTCAGAGCAATTAAAGCAATTTTAACAGTAGCTAAGTGTGATTTGTCCCAAAGCTTGAACAGTACTTAACAAGTGACTCAAAGTTGTGCATTCGTGGTGTTTTGAAGATCTTCTATTAAAGAGTGCCTCCCATGCTCATCGTCCTGCATCTCTCATTTCCAAGGTAGGCCCTTCTAGTTCTTTGTCATCGCTTTCTGGTTGTGTTTTTTGGTTTTCTTTCCTTGTTTTTCTTTTTGTCTTTGTTTCCCGTTCTGTTCTTCGTCGCCTCCCATTGGTGGGATGGCTCTACCAGAGGGTTGTTTTCCATTTGTGTAGTACAAGGCTAAGGGAATTTGACAAGATGGCTCTCCCTCTGGTGGATTGGGACACCACATAAATCCTAGTAATTGAGGACATTACCCATGATGTGGTCGAACGTAGTCATGCATATTTTTCAAAGGTATGTCCAAAATGTACTCACAAAATTGGACCATTTTTGTAGGGGTCCACTCTCAGAGCCAAAACCTTCACATAGGGTAGGGACAAAGGAAAGAGAAAAGCTGATACCCTAACCCAGATTCTACTTGAAGTTTCAATTCCTGTTGCAAAATAGGTGCACATTCAGCTGGCAGTGTCCCATCAGATGAAGGAAGCAATAAGCACCCAGCTCGGCATCCCAGTTACTCCGATAGAACCTGCCCTCCCTTTTGGATCCCCCTCACTTGTAGAAATTATGGTCTAAGTAGCAGGGAGGAGAGTTGAAGATGAACATGTGGCCATTTTGGATGTCGGACCCCCATTGGTGACAAGGAGGAAGAAGCAAAAGACAAATATCCCTCCACCAAGGGTTTGATACAGATCTTGGGATGCCTAACATCCCCCAGGTGGAGATTATCCCAGACTCCCCTGAACTAGAGAATCCCTCGGAGACCTCCCCTTTGCATGATGATTTTGATGACATCTTTGAGATTGATGAACTTATAAATTTACAAGGGGATATAGGGAAACTGATAGAGGAGATTGTCATGTAGGAAGAAGAAGCGATCTCACTGAAGGGGAGATACCAGAAAAGGAAGTTGCCATGGAACAAGAGGTCTGGGAAGAGAAAGAAAAATAACAAGATCAGGTGGACATCCCTGATGTTCAAGAGATCCCAGTCCTAGAGATTGAAATAAGAGAAAGGAGGCAAGTACAAGGTGAGCAAATGACTTTAGCTAAGGGAACCAGACCTACAGGAGAAATCGTAATCCAGGCGCCATGCTCCAGATGCCTCCACCCACCCAGGGTGGTGAAATGTTTGGCAAGGTGATCCCTGTAATAATATAGTAAGATCCAGTTCTGACACCTTCACCACCTCTAAAAGGCAAGCCAATGGAGGAGAATGTCGCGACAGATGATGCTGAAGAAGAAGAACATCAATAGTAGCAGAATGAGGGGGAGAACCCCAGAGATATGGATGAAGATCTCACCAATGCTGCTAAGGACATGAGCACTGAGGTAGAAGACATTGATACCACTAAGGTGGATAGTGCAGGTGGTGCTGAGAACATAGAGAAAGAGTCCGAAGAGACTATAAACACTGGGGGTGAACATCAGAACCCCGGGGAGGACCTAAATAATTTGGCCTTAATAGCAAGACCACCCCCGCCACCACAATGGTTGGTGGAATTGAAGAAAAGAAAGGCCTTGGTGGCAGAAAAATCCCATCTCTCCTTGGCTGAAATGATGGCCCAAAGTCAAGGCATCCCCAAGCCAAAGAAGGCTTGGATGCTCCATTCCATTCAGACCGGTCTAGGTAGAGATATAGTCATAGTTATTGCAACCCCTCCCCTAGAAAAAGAGGAAGTAGTGGTAAGTTCTACAGAATACATAGTCACAGAGGTACCTCTGGGGAAGAGGGACAAGTAGGGTGAACTAAACCTGTTGAAAGAGGCTAGCTAGGAAATTGAGGCCCGCTACAATAAACAATCCCAAAGGCTGAAAGAAGAGAAGGAAAGAATGTAAATCTCATCGGGTTGTTAACAAAGATAGCATAGTGGTTGGCTGCAATTCATCTGGATGCTTCTACGTCTAGAACACCGCTCCTAAAGGGTGACATTGACACGCTGAGGAACATGAAAATGAAAGCGCATGTAGTTGATGACTGGGTGTCTGAGTAGGTAGGAAATGTCTAGCATTTCCTAGTGACAATATTACTCCCAGACTTGCATACGATTGGAAATATCTTGCACCATGCCAAAGACACCATTTCTATATGGGAGGGAGAAGCCAAACAATATGAGGCATGGAGGAGTGAGCTAGGAGAGCTCATGAATATCAAAGAGGAACCCGTCGCTGAGATGGGAATTTTGGGGAAGGAGTCTTCCAGACTTGATCTCAAATTGGAGATTAGCAAGCAATTGGTAGAGGCCCTGAAGGACAAAGTTATAGGAGTAGAGTATTCTTTAAATTTATATAAGGCTTTTGTTACAAGGGTTTTGGGAGTCGATCCCTTCAGTAAAGATACGTGTACTCCCTTGGATCATGTTGTGGGGAAGTTTGATGAACTGATGGAGTCACGGTACCAATCCTTGAGAGATTTTGACTGAGCAAAAATGTCACGCTTATCCCGCATGATGCTCTGGGCCCATGACGTGGCAAAGATGGCTGTGGTATTTAAAGGAAATGCCCTAGATATAGATGAGCAATTGGAGGTGTTCAAGTACCACCAAGCGTGCATTAGGGGAATCGATGAAGAGGGAATTCCTTAGTTTTTGGAAGCTTTCAAAACATACAAGGCACAATAAAGTTCTCCAAACTCTGGAGATTCCCACTAGTAGGGTACAATTTTGTAAATTCCTTATTCTTTGAGCGTAAGCTCCCGAACTCTGGAATTCTGGATCTGAAGTTTTGTATTCTTTTAGAGTGACCCGTGTCTAGGTTCCCCGGAGCTGACTGGTCATTGTCAAGTAGTTAATAAGGGGTTCAGAAGGTAGGTGATCCCAATAAGGTATGTCAGATGGAGGGATGGCTTTGACAGGTGATTCTCCCAAGGCACCGCTCCCACATTTAGTACCTAGTGCATCGAAGAAAGTGAGGTGCATTCTACATTTATGAGGCATGTTGCCTCAAATACTGGGAAGATTTGATTTCCTCTGTTAATGCCCTGACACTCTCATCTATGTTGATTCTTCTAGCTTTCTCTTCTTGTCTTCTTCCTTTGTCTTGTCAGACCTTTTCTCTATTTGAGTGGATTGTAAGTCGTGTAGGTAGTACCGGTCACCGGATAATGTATTTTATATGTTGAGTGTACAATTAGATTAGGTTAGTTCTAGGGAAAACTATGTGTATAAATAAGAAGTCCGACCTCATAACCAGGGTCGAAAAAATTGATGATTTTTCAGTCCAATATTATTAGAATTTCATTTCCAATAGTTGCAGGAGCTCAATGATCAGTTTTTCTTGATAGCTTAGAATGCTTCCTGGAGCCATGATTGTATGCACCAGTGAAGCTGGAACCATTTAAGTTAATGAAGAAGGAAGAATATTTTATGGCAATGATGTTGTTGTTGTTTTGATTTCTGAGTTAGTGATATCTTTTTGTGCTGTATGTTTCTAATGTCCTTTTCTCTAATGTTTTATTTAGATTAATGATCTCATTTCCCCTTTCTATTGAATATGTAGGAATCACTGGTTCTGTATTTAGTATAGTTCTTACATTGGAGCATAGTTGATATCTAAAATATGTTGCATAACTATAACTAGAAGTAATACACTCTAACTTTGGCCTATCTTTTGTTGTTTATTTGGTAAACTTAACGTGCTTGCTGGAAACCCCATCCCCATTGTTGAAATCCCCAAAGAAGATGAGTAAAACCAGATATCCCCCCAACAAACAGTCACTAGCCCAAAATTAGCTTCCCCGCATCGTCGAGACCCAATAATCAGGTGCTTGAAGGGCCGAAGAATTTATTATCCTGAAAATCTTTATAGGCGAAGTTGGCTGGTACCACAATACCCGGTGACAACTTATCAATTTTGGCAGAACCGGTCACAAAGTCCTGTCAACAGAAACTAGCACTAAAAGGAGGGCATGAGCTCATCCCCTTTAGAATATTTTGATTTTACACCACCTGAGGGTTCCCCAAGCCATAGTTTTAGGAACCAAGCTTTGAGCGGGATAAGGTCATTTTCGCCCTTACATTTTGAAAGAACCCTTCGATCAACCCCGAATCTCAAAAAGTTTTTTGAACTCCAACCTCCTGCTCGGAAGAAAAGGACCCCACAAACCAAACAACCATCCAAGATTATTTGGGGATTATCTACACCTCAGAATAACCAAGTCCTCAGATAATCTGGGGAACCAATGCTTAACCTAGCCAAAATCTAGCAGCCCCAATGGAAAATTACTTTGGTAACACTGGGTCCCTAATGGGGTAGTTCCCGAGTGCTAGAAATGATCTTCCTCCACATTCGGAGAAGATCTGTCCCAAGTATGAGCATCTAGGCCCACGAACCATAGAATAACATCTCCAAGCCTATAAGGATGCCATGAACCGACATCGAATACAACATCAAGATGTTGTAACCTGGATGTTCCCTCTGTCCTTAGGACAAAATGAATTAAACTGGTACCTCACCTTGCTAGCCAAATCCATCAACAATTGGCAGGATATGGAAGATACCTTCCTGGCTGACTTCCACATTCATGTGGATCGAGCGTGGTCCCAAAACCAGTTTATCTCTATCAGGAAGGAACTGAACGAACCCCTCACCACATTCAACCATCAGTTTTAATGTGCCTTGAAGTAGTGCACGGGTCCCTTCATCCCATCCACTAACGTTACCATCTAGACATACCTGAATACTCTGGACCCCATTGTTTCCACTCTGCTTTGGAGAACCACCGCCGCTAATGACCGGGATACTCTGGCGAAGGTTTATAACCTAGCCCTAGAGTTGTCTTGTGGTTTGAGAAAATCTCTTAGTAGGATTAGAAAGAGCATACCATTCAACATGATACCTGGCAGAAATCCTTATGCCGGGGGATACAACCCCAATCTGGAAATTAGTGCCCCAACAATGGCCATGGGCCCACCACCGATAGACCAGTAGGCCCGGTACGTTTATCCATCACAAGCCCAGACAATACCGGGTCTGTAATATGTTCCCTAGAACTAGCCGCAACAAATACAACAACCCTTGAAACAACCCTCTGAAGTACCTTTCTTCCAGTCGTCTATGGCTAGAGGATTATCGTCCTCAACTTTGGGAGCTACTGCCACTTTCCCTGGGAACTCACCACAACAACTATCACACTGTGATACAAATACCCAGCTATTCGCCGAGGTTGAATCCCTCCGGAAATTGGTGTCCTCTCTAAAAATAGACATGGGACAACTGAAGGTGGGGCCTTCTGCGCCTCACAATTCCAATTCCTAGAGAGGGAATATTTTCTTCGGACAATGAAATACCAATTTGAGAGGTCAGAACTACAACAATGGGCCTCGGCCCAGTCAACAAGAATGGAACAACAATGTTAATGTCAGTGGTCCTCCTCAAAACAAAAACACCACTTAGGGTGGTGTTGGACCCAGTCATTCTGCACAACTTGCAAAATTCCACCCCCTATCCACGTGGTGTAGACTGCATGACATCAACTCTCATTCTGAGGTGAACTATGCCACACTAGAGAAGATCATCATGAGCTCCCAGTTGGACAAACAACAACCTATCAATCCTACTCCCCCAAAACCTTCCACACAAGAGCCTCCTCACACTGCCTTTACATGTGAGACCATCTTATTTGGGATAGACAAAGAAGATGAAGAAGAA
Source organism: Thuja plicata (assembly GCA_018584345.1). Lineage (NCBI taxonomy): Eukaryota > Viridiplantae > Streptophyta > Pinopsida > Cupressales > Cupressaceae > Thuja > Thuja plicata. The sequence continues at coordinate 571,674 of MU227948.1, read as the reverse complement.
CCTAAATTGCATGGGTTATTCGATGAATCTATCCCAGCCTTTGAGGTCAATGCCTTCACAAGCCTGCAGATTCCTTACAACACTTGGAGTCAGCCTGACAAAGGGCCAGCTTACACACCAACGCCTCGCAAGAATACCCCTCCCCAGGACAACACAACTAATCATTATTTCCCTTCAAAAGGACTTGGCTCTAACCAAGCTAGGGATCCGACAGAGGGAAGTCAAATTTACCCGGGGGGACGGTTTGACATCACTAAGGCGTTAGAGAAAACCACCACCTCCATGGCTTTGATGGAGGTTTTTTTGAATTGTCCCAAGCAGAAGAAGTCCCTTTTGAAGCTCTTTGGAAACCTAGAAGCCGTCAGTCATCCACCAAATATTGTCACATTTGACAATGCCAACTCGGCTGTCTTACGGGGAAACATAGAGGATCCTCTCTTCTTACTAGGCTTGAACATTCAAGGGAAGAACCTGTACAACTTCCTAGTAGATTCTGGTGCTTCAAGAAATGTCATGCCCTTATTCATATGCCAGAAGCTCAGACTCACTCCCATTCCATCCAAAGGTGCAGTAGTCCAATTGGACAAAACTGCTGTGAAAATAGTAGGTGAGATGAAAAACATCCATATTTAGCTCATCCAAGATCCTCGGATATCAAGCACAATAGACATCCAAGTGGTGGACATCCTCGAAACTTATGGGATGTTGTTAAGTCAAAATTGGTCTAAGGCCCTTAATGAGTATTTCTCCACGGACTTCTCCCACTTGTGACTCCCCTAGAAAGGGAAACAAAATCAAATACAGGTGGAGAGTGAACCTAGAATGAAGCAGGCCCTCACCAAAGTCAGGAGGGTGAATGAAGTCCTTTTCTCTAAATCTTCCCCCAGGGTGTACCGACCACTGGAGATCCTAACATTTGATTTCACTCTCGGGGAGGATCCCATAGTCACTCAGAGAATTCATGGCTTAAATGAGAAACTAAGGGGTGAGGTAGAATCACAAGGTAACACACTAACTCCAACCACACTCTTGTCTAACACTTGGTCCCAGGTACATTACCAGAAACATTCCCAACTAGAGCGTGAGCCTTGTATCACCATTGCTACCTACCACATCAATGAACTCTAGGAGAAAGAGCATAAATTCAATTCACCTGGACCAAATTATCCATCCAATGGTATACCTAAGGTGACGCTTGTCCAGGAATCCAAACCAGAGGCTTCTCAGGAGGAAAGCCTCACCCATGCACCATTAGATCTAGAGGAATCACCTTCCAACCCTCTTAATATAAATCCAAATGCCACTCTGCCTTCCCAGCCCTAGAAAACAAATAATGACTTGTGGACCCTAAATTTTGATGAATCTTGATCTAAATAAGGCTATGGGGCCAGAGTGGAACTGATCAACCTACAGGGGAAATCCTTCCTCACATCCTACAGGTTGTAGTTTAACTACACCAATAATGTCATAGAGTATGAGGCCTTGGTCCTCATAATCCTGTTTGCATTGAGAAAAGGGATTACCCACCTCCGGGCAATGGGTGATTCAGATTTGATTGTAAAATAGGTCTGGAGCCAATATACATGTCATGACAAAAGGTTGGCCACATACCGCAACTAGGCATGGAGCTTAATTTAAGACTTTGATGCTTTTGACATCGAGCGTATTCCCCAGAAATGTAACTACATTCCAGATGCCCTTGCCATGTCTGCTAGAACCCTTGAGCCAATGGATGGCTCCCGACTCTAGAATTTTTCTATTGAGATGGTCCCCACTATGTCCATCCTAGATAATATCACCCACTTTCAAGTTTTTGAGGATGACCAACACATTATGGCCTTCATGGCCAGTGTTGGGATTTTTGAGGATCAGATAGTGGAAGAAATGGATCATGACAATATCAGGAAGGGTGAAGAAGATGATGGGATCATCAACCTACCCACCAAAACCATCCTAAATGGGATGGTAGCTCTTGAAAGCATCTTTGATTCAGACCCACAGGGCTGAGATAAGATATCATCCCCCTCTGAGGGAGGAAAATTCAAAAAAGTCAACCTCGGCAAGGCCGATGAAGAAAAATTTGTACACATTGGCAGCTCCTGCTCCCTAGAGGAGAAGGAGAAGATTCTCGTGGTTCTACTAGAATACATTGAAATTATTACATGGGGGTATGAGGATCTCAAAACCTATGACACATCCATCATGACTCATACTATCCCACTGAAAACAAATGCCAAACCCTTCTAGAAAAATAAGAGGCCGGTAAACCCATTGATCAAACCTCTAATTCATCAGGAGGTTCAGAAACTGCTATCAGCCTAGATTATCTTTCCTATCCGGCACACAACCTTGGTTGCCAACCTCATCCCCGTGTGAAAGAAGAACAGTGAGATCCACCCGTGTGTGGATTTTTGCAATTTAAACAAGGTATCCAAGAAGGAAAATCACCCTCTCCCCTCATTGGATGAGGTGCTAAAAATTGTTAACGGTTCCCAAATGTTGTTCTTCTTAGATGGGTACTCTGGATATAACTAAGTTATGGTTAAATTCGAGGATAGGGATAAAACGATGTTCACCACCAAGTGGGGAACATTTGCATATTGGAGAATTCCCTTTTTCCTCATCAAAGCGGGGGCCACATTTCAAAAGGCTATGTATGTTGCGTGTGAGGGCCTAGTTAACAAATGCATAGTCATATATATGGATGATTTGACAGTCTTTTCCTGGGATAGGCTTGATCATTCCACCCACCTCACCCAGATTTGTGAGAGATGTCACCAGCATGGTATCTCCCTCAACCCTAAGAAATACATTTTCAGGGTCACTAAAGGGAAGCTACTTTGGCATATCATCTCTAATAAGGGGATATCCATTATCCCTGAGAGATTTGAAGCACTGCTAAATTTACAAATGCCCGACAGTAAGAAAGAAATGAGATCTTTCTTCAAAAATATAAATTTTGTCTGACGGTTCATCACTAGATTCACCGAGATAGTTAAACCACTCAATGATATGATGAAGAAAGATACCAAGATTGAGTGGAGCCCTGAAGAAAAGTGAGAATTTTCTCAAATCAAGCAAACCATAGTGGAGGCACCAGTCCTGGCAAGTCTGGACTATTCCCTCCCATTTCACATATACTCCTTCACTTCATCGCATTCGACAGTAGCAGTCCTAACCCAAAAAGTTGAAGGGGAAGAATGACCCATTGCCTTGATGAGATCCCCCTTCAAAAACATTGAAGTCTAATATTGACCTTTGGAAAAGTAGGCTTTTTCTCTAGTCCGGGCCGTGAAGAAATTTAGGCACTATATTCTTCGGAGCAAAGTGCATGTTATCATTCCAGACCAGGTAGTTAAATCCTTGGTGTTACAAAGTGAACTAGGTGAATGCCAGGGGGAATGGATGGCCATCCTCCAAGAGTATGATCTAGAGATGCAAGCAATGAAGATAGTCTGAGGCCAAGGACTATGTATATTGAAGGCATAAGTAACTCCAAACGTTGAATGCCAAACCTACACAGTGAAGTCTGTCACTCAAGACCCATGGTATACTGACCTGGTTTACCTGTTACTCAATAACAGATGCCTAGGGGGGTGTCCCCCAAACAAACATCACGCCCTGCAGCTGAAAAGCACACATTTCATGATAAAAAAAATAGAATTCTTTTTCCCAGGAATTTCAAATGGATTTACCTCCAGTGCATAGATAGGGATCAAGCTACCAAAATGATAGAAGAATTTCACTAGCAGTTCAGAACCAGGCATGGATCAGCTGATGTAACTGCAGACTAGATTCTACAGGTCAGATACTACTATCCCTTCATCTTCAAAGAAATCTATACTCACATGAGAAAGTGCCACACTTGTCAAACCATAGCCCACCGTGAGCGAAACTCGTCCATGCCCTTGTAGCTAGTCTTTGAAGTTTGACCCTTCACCTAATGGTCATTTGATTGTATCAGGGAAATAAACCCCAACTCATCCACTAGCCATCGATATATTCTAACTGCTACTGATTACTCTACCCACTGGTCTAAGGAAATTCCATGCAAGAACAATACATCAGATGTAGTTATTAAATTCTTGGAAGAAAACATAATCACCAGATTCAGAATGCCCTTTGCTATAGTGTGTGACAATGGTCTGGCATTTTCTTTAGTGTAGTTACTTGACCTATGAGAGGAAGATCACCTTGAAGTTCTCCAGCAACTACTACCTCAAGGGTAATGGTGTGGCAGAGTCTACCAATAAAAATCTACTGGAGGTGATCAAACACTTGTTAGAACAAAACCCCCAGGACTGGCACCAAAATCTTAGGTTCTCTCTTTGGCAAAAACGTATCAGAATCAAGGCAGCCCTAGGGAATTACCCATTTCATCTAGTTTATGGCCAGAATCTTGTGTTCCCTATCAAATTACAAATCTCAATTTTACAATTTATGCAGGAATTTAGCAACCAGGACAACACTGTGGAGGTTTGGCTCCTGAACCTGGTAAGAATGGAGGAACAAAGAGACGCAAAACTGGAACATTTTTCCCATCACCAAGCAGTTGTTAAGCAATGGTTTGACCAGAGATCCCAATATAAATCCTTTCGGGTTTTAGACCTAGTCCTTTTGTGGGACAAGGCCCAGGAGAAGAAAGGAAAGCACACCAAATTTCAAAGGCTCTAGCTCAGACCATATCTAATTTCTGAGATCTACGGGGCTAATAATTATTGCCTCAGTACTATGACCAGAGAAGCTATCCCATTTCCTGTCAATGGACAGTTCCTTAAGCACTACTTTGAATGAGACGGGTGGTAAGTTTTCCCGAAGTTGTATTATATGTAAAGGGTTTTCCCACTTGTAAATATCTTTTCCTGGTGCTCCTTGGGAGTACCTTGTCCTTGTAAATAGTTGTCGGCAGTCCTCCGGGGCTACCTCCTTTCCTTTTTTCTATTTTCTTGGTTTGTTTTGCTTTGCGTGTTTTTTTTTAGGTTCCCGACGTGTTTCTCCCTTCTTGTAGACAGGTATGCTTCGCATGACATCTAGTCCCTAGAATGGTACCTTATGCATTTTGGTTAGTCCAGAATCTATTATTAGCATAGTGGAATTTATCCACACTCTGGAGTTATTTTTTGCATGTGGTGAAAGGTTATGGGTAATCTTCACCAGATTCATATCTTGAAAGTTTCGACATGAGTTAACAGAAAATCTAAGAAGTAAGTAATCTCATGGTCCTTGAGGGAAGATCAGTTGCACTAGTTATTGGCCAAGTCTGAAAATCATAAAAATTCCTGGGTTTGGAGTGTCTCTCCTATTCAGAAAATTAAAATGGATGGCAAGGTGAAAGAATTACCGCCGTAAAAATTAGCTAAGTTTAAGGTTCACGGTGAAAGGAGTATCGCCTTCCCCATCTTCAAAAGAAAGGCAAAGAACTGAAGAATGGAGTGTTCTGGGATCCAGGGGACCGTACAAGATGTAATGATTTTGGTTCAATATATTCACTGCCTCCTCTTTGTTTCTCCTGGAAGTCATCAGCTTGATTTTCTTCCAAAGCACACACTTCACAACTAAAGAATTGAATCATTGATGAGTCAGATTTTCTCAGACACCTCGCACCTTGCAAGAAGAATACTCCAGGTAAAGGTGAGTTCTAGTTTTGCTAACCATAAATTTTGTAGTTCTAAAATGCGTTAAGGCATTCGTCCCAATGATTCACCACTTGTTATGCCCTGCATACCTGTCCCTACATTTTGTGGGAAAAATGTTGGGTCCCCCTTTTTTCTTTTGCCTTGTTTCTTTTCCACTTATTTTCCTCTGGCCTTTGGCTTCATGGGGTTGATGTTTTCTTTTTCCTCTTGGTTTCTCTTCCTCTGGGTCCCGGTCCCAGAGTGTTCTTGTCTTCTTTGTTCCAACAATTTTCCAAACTTTGAGATTCTCTATCACCATTTCCTCTTTTGTTAGAGGGTGCGGTTGCATGGGATCCCTGGACCCAGAGTCTAGAGGTTTTCCTTTCTCAAGATTTGCAGAATGAAAGCGGGATGTTGTTTTTACCCTAGGGGTATAAATAGATTTTCACCAGTCATTGTTACATTTACCGTGAACAAATTACCCCAGAGCGATTCAGAGCGATTTTAACAACAACTAAGTGCAATTTGTCCCAAAGCTTGAACAGTGCTTAACAAGTGACTAGAAGTTGTGTGTTCATGGTGTTTCAAAGTTGTTCTATTGTAGAGCACCTCCCATGATCGTCCTCCCACATCTCTCATTTCCAAGGTAGGCCCATTTGGTTCTCCCTTGTTGCTTTTTGGTTGTGTTTCTGGGTTTTCTTTCCTTGTTTTGCTTTTTGTCTCTATTTCCCGTTCTATTCTTTGTCGCCTCCCATTGGTGGGATGGTGCTACCAGAGGGTTGTCCGCCCTTTGTGTAGTTGTAAAATAATGTAATTATTATATATTTTCTATAAATGTTGTAAATTGTTTGTACGTAGGTGTAATTAAGTTTGTTTTTGGGTTTGTCTGTAAATTATTCTTCGGCCTTCTGTCCATAGGTGTTTGTGGCCTGTGTCTGCAAGTGAACCATGTACATTCCTGTATATTCCCTTCCCATTTGGTGGTGAGCTCACCATGCCCTTTTTCATTTAACCAAAATGTCAAGCTCACCCACTTGGTGTCTGCAAATTCAAACTCGACACCTCGCCTGGTCGAGTTTGCAAGTTTTCTCTCTCCTCTGTCATCTCCACTTTAATATTGGGTTTAATTCACCCACACACAAGCATTCAAAACTGGCCCAAGTGGCATTCACTCCCTTGCATGTTAAGACAGTTGTCACATTATTTCCATTACTCCCTTTATTGCATGACCAAGTGACGCCCCATGTCAGCCTAGTATGGCTAATTACCGGTCATGTCAATAATGGTCAATTTTTTGGACTCCGGGTCTCAAGTTCCCCTTTGACTTTCACTTCATTCACCACATGAGCCAAAATTCCCAAAACCTCCAGGCATAGATCAAATTCCAAGTAAGTCATTTCATTTAAAGTATATTTTTGGGGTTTGATACAAACTAACACTTTTTCAGAAGCAGATGCGAGGCGGTGATGAAATCTCCAAAATATGGAATACTATTACATTTTATCTATATTGACGGTTGTCTAGTCTTGCAGGTTGCCGATAAATTCACAGTTCAATCATGTCTGAAGCATATTCTCTACCCGGGAGCCCAGAACTCCCTACCACTTCAACCAAGGAAGCTTTCAGGACCAAGGCTGAGAATGCCTTAGAAAAGCTTCCATTGACCATGAAATATCTGAAGGAAGAAGCTATTCTGGGATCTAAGGTAGATTCCAAATTACAGATGATCACTGACATAAGTGTCAGAGCATGGGCCGAACTGCAGGCCTTCATAAAAATAATGTTCATCCAACGCAAGGCCGAATATCTAATGGCACTTAATGTGGTAGCCTCTAGAATCCTCAAAACCGCTTGATTCCCCTGCTCAGTGCAGGCTATAGATCTTATTCTCACATTGGCGGTACACTACAACACAACCATCTGGGTTGTCATGCTCGCCACTCCTCTTCCCTTAGGCTACCCAATGCCCTTAGTGTCTCTAGACACTGCAACATTCACTTCAAGACTAGGGATCCCCCAGTTTGCCAATGCTGTTGTTATCACTCAGGCCTTAGCATTAAACGAATTTGAGAAGCTTCCACACATTGCCTGACAATACCTCAACTCTAACTGGCTCAAGACCCCGAGAAAATATTACAGAAAGATGAAGTTGGAGATCCCCCGAATAGATTTTAAAGAAAGCATACAAATGGGGATCATCACCTTATGTAGGTTCTTTAAAGAATCCCATGCCTGAGAATTTTTGGCATGGATGTATCACTTCCTATTCGGGATTGCCTTCGACGGAAAAACATTTGATTAGGCAGCTATCATTTCCAATCATGTAGATTCCCAGCTTTTCAGGGTCACCCAGACCTCCAAATTTTATATGACTTCATACATTTTGTGGGTATAGGCGCAACAACGACCCATAAACAGGGGTTTACTCACTGTTGGCGTCCTCGGGACCGGCCCAAGTTAGAATGCTCCGTGGGACTATTTCCCACAAATACAAGGGGAGGCTAGTTTCCCAATTTTTGCAAAGTAAATGATGCCTGCATTTACTACAACATTCTTACTCCCACTCAGGATGCCGACTACCGACTTTCAAAAGAAGCAATGACTATGGTCAGTTCTTATGGCCACTACTACATCCAGTTTCAATAACACTCCTACATTCGGGCGACCAGCTTCTCTGAGAAAACCTACCTATTGCCCAAGCATTGTGGGGATAAGATCATTCTTTTGGAATATTGTTAGCAGATCCTAGAGCTTCATGCATTCTTTGCATTGAACAAGGTCACCAACATTTCTTTTCCGATCACCTGCAGGAACTACACTTGTAGCCTCGCAGTAGGAAAGGAAGCCGACAACGAATTAAAATGTCTGGAGCTGGTAGAATTTTACTTGGAGTGGAAGAATTTTGATCTATTGGATAAGATAGCTTCAGCGCAGCCCCGGGCGGCAGACCCCCACAAGCCTCACATGGAGGATTTTTGGGCAGACTACCAAGATAATTTTGAAGTCCAGAATTGGCATTTTTTAGAATGACACAAGGTATGATAAAGCGTCTCAAGCTTCAGACGTTTCGTAAGGAATTTTTAGATACTGGGTCCACAGAAGACCCATAATACAAGGCTAAGGGAGTTGACAAGATGGATCTCCCTCTAGTGGATTGGGACACCACAAAAATCCCAGCAATTGAGGACATTACCCATGATGTGGTTGAATGCAGTCATGCATATTTTTCAAAGGTATGTCCAAAGGGTACTTGTAGAATTGGACCATTTTTGTAGGGGTCCACTTTCACAGCCAGAACCTCTATGCAGGGCGAGAAAAAAAGAAAGAGAAAACTTGATACCCCGGCACAGATTCTACCTACAGTTTCAGTTCCCATTGCAAAATAGGTGCACATTCAGCTGGCATCATCCCATTAGATGAAGGGAGCAATAAGCACCTAGTTCAGCATCCCAGTTACTCCGACAGAACCTTCCCTCCCTTTCGGCTCACCCTCACTTGCAAAACTTATGGTTTAGGTAGCGGGGATGGGAGTGGAGGATGAACGTGCAACCATTTTGGATTCCTGACCCCCATTGGTGACAAGGAGGAAGAAGCAAAAGACAACTATCCCTCCACCAAGTGAAGATACAAATCTTGGGATGCCTAACATCCCCCAGGTGGAGATTATCCCAGACTCCCTTGAACCAAAGAATCCCCTCGAGACCTCCCCTCCGCATGATGATTTTGATGACATCTTTGGGACCAATGAGCTTATAAATTTACAAGGAGATATAGGGAATGTGGTAGAGGAGATTGTGATGCAGGAAGAAGAAGTGATCCCCACTAAAAGGGAGATACCAGAAAAGGAAGCTGCCATGGAACAAGAGGTCCGGGTAGAGAAAGAAAAAGAACAAGAAGATGTGGATTCATCCAGAAGATTCTACGTCTGGGACACCACTCCCACAGGGTGATGTCAACGTGCTAAGGAACATGAAAAACAAAGTGCAGGCAGTCGATGATTGGGTGGTCGAGCAGGTAGGAAATGTCTGACATTTCCTAGTGACAACACTACCGGACCTACATACGGCTGAAAATATCTTGCGCCATGCCAAAGACACCATTTCTAAATGGGAGGGAGAAGTCGAAAAATATGAGGCATGGAGGAGCAAGCTAGGAGAGCTCATCTATCTTAGAGAGGAACCCATCATGGAGATGGGAATTTTGGGGGAGGAGTCTTTTGGTTTCATCCAAGTCCAACACTCCAGACTTTATCTCAAATTGGAGATTAGCAAGCAATTGGTAGAGGCCCTGAAGGAAAAAGTCCTAGGAGTAGAGTATTCTTTAAATTCATATAAGGCTTTTGTTACAAGGGTTTCAGGAGTTGATCCCTACAGTATAAATACATGTACTCCAGTGGATCATGTTGTGGGGAAGTTCGATGAACTGATGGAGTCACAGTACCAATCCTAGGGAGATTTTGATGGAGAAAAAATGTCACACTTATCCCGCATGATGCTCTAGGCCCATGATGCGGCAAATATGGCTATGAAATTTAAAGGAAATGCCATAGATATAGGTGAGAAATTGGAGGCAGCCAAGTACCACCAGGCGTGCATCAAGGACATCGATGAAGAGGGAATTACCCAGCTTTTGAAAGCTTTCAAAACATACAAGGCACAATAAAGTTCTCAAAACTCCAGAGATTCCCACCAGCAGGGTGCAATTTTGTAAATTCCTTATTCTTTGAGTGTAAGCTCCCGGACTCCAAAATTTTGGATCCAAAGTTTTTTATTCTTTCATAGTGATCCGTGTCTAGGTTCCCTGGAGCCGACCGGCCATTGTCAAGTAGTTAATAAGGGGGTCAACAGGTAGGTGAACTTGATAAGGTATGTCAGACAGAGGGAAGGCTCTGACAGGTGATTCTCCCAATGCACCTCTCCCTCATTTACTACCTAGTGCATCGAAGACAGTGAGCTACATCCTGCATTTGTGAGGCATGTTGCCTCGAATACCGGGAAGATCAAATTTCCTCTGTTAATGCCCCGACACTCTCTTCTATGCTGATTCTTCTAGCTTTCTCTTCTTGTATTCTTCCTTTGTCTTTTCAAACCTCTACTCTCTTTGAGGGGATTGTAAGTGGTGCAGGTAGTACCGGCCACCAGACAATGTATTTTATACATTGAGTGTACAATTAGATTAGGTTAGTTTTAGGGAAAACTATGTGTATAAATGAGAAGTCCGACCTCATAACAAGGGTCGGCAAAATTGATGATTTTGTAGTCCAATACTATTAGCATTTCATTTCCAGTAGTTGCAGGAGCTCAATGCTCAGTTGTGCTTGATAGCTTAGAATGCTCCCTTGGAGCCATGATTGTATGCACCAGTGAAGCTAGAACCATTTAAGTTAATGAAGAAGGAAGAATAGTTTATGACAATGATGTTGTTGTTATTTTGATCTCTGAGTTAGTGATATCTTTTTGTGTTGTATGTTTCTAATTTCCTTTTCTCTAATGTTTTGTTTAGATTAATGATCTCATTTCCCCTTGCTATTGAATATGTAGGAATCGCTAGTTCTATATGTATTCAATATTTAGTATAGTTCTTACATTGGAGCATAGTTGATATCTGAAATATGTTGCATAACTATAAGTAGAAGTAATAAAATCTAACTTTGGCCTATCTTTTGCTGTTTATTTGGTAAATTTAACGTGCTTTCAGGAAACCCCATCCCCATTGTTGAAATCCCCGAAGAAGATGAGTAAAACCAACTATCCCCTCGAACAAACAATCACTTGCCCAGAATTAGCTTCCCTGTACCGTCGAGACCCGACGCTTAGGTGCTTGAAGGCCCAAAGAATTTATTATCCAGAAAACATTTACAGGTGAAGTTGGCTGGTACCCCGGTACCCGGTGACAACTTATCACTGTTGGCAGAACCGGTCACAAAGTCTCGTCAACAGGTCCTTAGTTACCATGCCATAGAATTTTGGAAGGGCTGAAGTTGGAATGTTTTTGAGGTTTTTATTATCATTTTGGTCAGTAATGGGGAAAGGAAAAGTAGGATGGTTCACCATCCTGGGCACCTTGAGGTGGACCTTGTGGTTGATAGATGACTAGAGGTAATGGATTCTGTTCTTGATTCTCTGGGTATTGGATTTTGAGATTGGCCAAGGCTTCGACAAAAGGATTAAACTCAGGTTGCTTGTCAGGAAGGTGAAAGTTCAGTGGATCACCTTCTAAAGATGATGATGATGATGTGGAAACAAGAAGGTTTAAAATTGCATCCACAAATTGAACCTCCTCTTCGTCTTCTTCTGGTGGAAAGATATCTTCAAATCGGTTGTTGGGGTAGTTTGGAAAGTACCTTCCTAGAGAGTCTCTTCTTCTTCTATGCATGCAACTAAATGGAAATTGTGGTGGTGGAATGAGAGACTTTGTTGGTGAAATCTACTCAGAAGGGATGTACATTCTTGAATTAAAACTACAAATGGCTGAGTTGAACACTTGGCTCGACATCGTCCTCGACAATGATGCCAAAAATGATCGGTTATTTAAAAGGAATAAAAAACTAGGCTCTTACCATGACTCAGGGATTGGACATCCTACTGAGTAGCTTTCCTCCTCACAATAAATCATTTAATTTATCAACCCAGTATGTAGTACTTGAAATGGGTCAAAAAGATATATGCACCAAGGATTCTACTCAAACCACACTATAGATGCAGGAAACAAATTGCTTGAAAGGGAAACTAGTCTATTGCTGCAGAAAATGAATTGCTTGAAAGGGAAACTAGTCTATAGATGTAGGAAAAAAATAATTGAAAGGAAATGTGGAAGTAAAGATGCTGAAGGAATACAAAGACTTGAAAACACAACTATAATGCCTCAATAGTTCTACCACTTTGGCTACAGGAAGTAACAAACTATCCCACGGCTTTGGCTGTAGGTACTGTGTTAACACCAGAATTATGATAACAAGATGCATGAAACTTAAACTACATGCAAATGATTCTAACTAACACAGATTACTCACTAAGTGGGCCACCTTGAGTGAGTATCCAAACTCAATTATACTGAACTAAATATCAACACATTATTTTATATTGATTGAAAAGGAAAGTACAAGATTCATGTAAAAACTATAAACCAATACAATGAAAATATATTCTGATAACTGATAACGCCCTCTTTCTCATGCAGGAGCTGGGATTTATTTAAAAAGAAAAATATCTAACTGCTAACTGATCACGCCATAGAAATAGGAGGAGATTTTATTACAACACTACCAACAAAAAGGAAAAAAACCTACAAATTTGGAAATAGAATAGGTCCAGGAAAGAGGAAAGAGCTGCTTTGACAACAGATCTAACTCCCCACTCTCTCCTAGATTTCTTCGAAGAATTCATTATGTTTCCTTGTTCTTTTCTCAAGTGCTGCCACCTTGATCCCCTGAAAACTGCTTGCTGGTGTTGCACTTAATGTTTCTCTGTTTAAATCTTATGCAAGACTGGGTCAGGCATCCAATGCATGGGCATGTTTCACCTGGTCAAGACGACGGTTACTATATTGATGTTTTGCACTCAGATGTTAGGATAAAGATAATGATGGTAATAAACATCAAAATACACATGAATTATTTATGTTTAAACAACTAATTTAATCAAAAAGAAATAATCATAATTTCAAAGTAAGTAACACAACATATCCATCCAAGTACAACATATTAAGTGTGTTTAACCATAACATAAGTCTAGTGGTAGAATGTCACATAATATCAGGATTGAGCATAAATTCTTTAAGAAAGTATGTTAAAACAAGGAAAAAGGACCTAGAAGAAGCTATCATAGGTATCTAAAATGTATTAATATGCCCCATCACCTGTAACATAGAGTTTTGGTCTTTGTTGATAATATCCAGGATGGCCTCAAGTAACAAATCTGGATTGCCGAGGTTAAGATTATCCTCTTCAGGTAGCAGAGAAGAAAAGAAGTCAACCACTTCTAGCTTGATTTTCTCTTCCTTGTTAACCTCCTTGTTATTCCTAGAAATTTTGGCTATTATGTTGGCTATCATATGTTTTAGATAGTTAAATGGAAAAGATTTGTATTCTTGTCCCCCTCTTTGAGCCAAACAACTCTAGATCTTTGGTGCCAATAGGTTTCTTTTTTAGATATGATATAATGATAACCAAAAAGGGATTTCTTCTCTTCCTCCCTAAGATTTTCAGAAAGATCTTGTCTTTGGATAACTTCCTGAATAGATTTAACTCTTGTTTAGAAAAGTTCTTCTGCTGAAAGATATCCCCAAAAAAATCTTTATTCCAAACTTTAATCTTTTCTTTGATGTTTCTAAGTTTTTTGGTGACTTTGAACATTGCTATACCATCAAATCTAATATTCCACCATTCACCTATTTTCCTTTCCAGGTCTAGGTGGCTTAACCACATTTTTCCAAAATGGAAGGGGTAGTTTTTGTGACCAGAATTAAGATTGGCTTCTAACACCAAGGTGTAATGATCAGAGCCAATTCTGACAAAAGAGGAGAGAGCACAACAGTATTTAGGGAGCCAGTCCTGAAAAATAAGGTTCCTATCCGGTTTTCTTTGGATATTATCATTACCAACACACCTATTGGTCCAATTATAGCTAATACCTTGAAAATCCAAATCCATCAGCCCTTGGTCATTAATAAAGTCTAATAGATCATTTCTTCCTTCATTTTGGGATAGAATACCACCAAATTTTTCCTTGTCAGTAAGAGGGGTATTGAAATCCCCCATCACCAACCACCCATCATCCCTGCAATTTTGTCTACTTTTTGCAATTTTCTTCCAAAACTTAGCCCTATTAACTTTAGAGTTTGGGGCATAAATATTTGTAATGACCCAGCTGAAATTGTCTCTAATGTTGTGCATTCTTATAGAAATCAGATTGTATTTTTCAGAAATAATTTCACCACGAATGGTTTTCTGATTCCAAAAAATGCCTATCCCACTAGAGGCTCCAGCAGAACTATAACTACTAACACCACCTTTTTGGAAAAGTTTAATTTTTTTCCAGTTTTTCCTTACAGATTTTGGTTTCTTGAATAAGAAAAATTTCTGGTTTGTGATCTCTAATCTTGTTTCTCAAAATGTCTTGTTTATGGGGCACATTCAACCCTCTTATGTTCCATGATATTATCTTCATAATTTTTTAGGGGAAAAATCCTCTTGGATGACCTCATTTGTTTTCCATCTGCCACCTCCATCTAGCTGTCTAGCTCATGTACTTTTTTTTATCTTGTTTTCTTCCTAAACTGGTCTTAGCTTTCCCCAAGCCAACATTCCTACTTCTGGTATTGATGCCAGCCTGGGATAGGAGGGAGGCTCCTTTAGTTTCTTTTTAAGGAATTTTTTAGCACTCTGGACCATAACTTGGTCCTTTTTTTCTTCTGATTGCTTGGTGTTGTTTGAGGATGGGCTTTCCTCAAAAAGAAAGGATAAATATGATTTAATCCCCTTGATGAGAAATTATATATTCAAGGGTTCAGTAGAGATAATGATGTCACTAACTTGGGCTTCATGCATCTCATCATGTGACTATTTTATAGAAGGGGTGGGCTTCTCAAAGTTTTTGAATCTTCTGGTTGGATTCCATAGCGTCCTTATCCACACTTTCTTGTTTATTCTGAGCATTAGTTTTATGATCATCTTACTAGGTTTCCTCTTTAAACTCTTCATTAGTAATTATCAGAGGTAAAAACTGATTCCCCTCTATAAGCATGTTAAAAATGTCCTCCTGACTAGGAATAGGCTTTAGACTTTTAGAATCTTCATTATCTTTGATCTTAGGGTCTCTGCTCTGGAAAATCCATTAATTGTTGCTGCATAGGTTAGTCTCATCATCTTTCTTGCCATCTAAGGCAAGGATTTAATTCTCCATACTAAGATTCCCCTCATTGCCTAATTTGACTGAATCTTCACATGAGCTCTTGGAAGCTAGATTATTGGGTCTCCAAACCGAGGCATTCACTTTAGATTCATTCTTCTTATACTCTATCTTCCCCTCATTTTTTAACCTTGCTCAAGCGGTTCTTAGCCCAGTGGCCTGATTTTTTACAGTTAAAACAAACAAAAGGGAAGGACTCATATTCCATCGATTGCTTCCATTTTTCCATTTTAGAGACTAAGTCAATAGACATAGGAAGGTCAGTTGACTTACAAATATTGACGCAAATCCTAGAATTTACCAATCTAGATTTTGACGTTGTAGCTAGATCCAAGGAAAACAATTCATCAAAAACATTGGCTATTCCTTTGAAAACACATTCGTTCCATAATTCCCATGGTAACCCTGGCAATCTGACCTAGACAGGCGCTGAATCCAAAAAAAGAGTCATTTACATCCATGTTAGGCTCCCATTTTCTCAGATCTAGGGAGGACTTGCCCATGATCCAGGGAACACCACACAAGGATTTAATCATATCCTCATGGTTGGTGAAGGAAAAAGAAAAGAATCCCTTTGGCATTACAGCTATGTCAACTTGTCCTCATAGAAACCATCTTCTCTGGGTGAACCCACAAACATAGTCTATGTTAGGTCTCCTCCCAGCAAATTTACCAACTAGCATAAGGTCCATCAATACCATCGAGTGATCAATCACCTGGTCAGGGATGAATATTGCAAATTATACCTCGATTGGATCAAAGATGTTGTTTGCTTGAGGAAAAGAGGACTTACCTGAAGGATTTTTCACAAAAAGTGAGACCCAAGGACGCTCAGGAGGAATGGAATAAACTTTTGTATCCTGATCGAGAAGATTCTAAGAACCTCTCCCAGGGTCTGGGGAAGCACTATTACCTCGTGGGTCCCCATTCCTTGAAAGCCCACTATCTGCCAAAGGCTTTGTTTACTCATTATCCTCTTCCTGACCCACTGACCCCAGCGAAGCACCAACAACCTACCCTGTAGCACTAGCAGGTACTCCCGCATTACTTCCATTGTTCCTACCCACTTCCACATTCAAACTTTCTCCTGCTCCCTCTCTCACTCCAGCTCCAACTTTAGACATCTTCACCCCTGACAACTTGAGGTTCATAGTTGTTGACCCATTGTATTATTAATTATTAGTTGATTCAATACGTATACTATTTTATGTACTATTGAGATTACTTCATTAATGGAATTGGCATAATTTTTTCTTTTGTATAATAATGAGGGAAAAGGTATTATTAGCATTTATTTTACATTCACTTTCCTTCTAGCTTTGTTTTTGGATCTATATGATACTTCCATTTCTCCATTTCTACGTTTTCCTTATTTTTGTGTCATCCTTCTTGCTATTGGATGTGGTTATATAAAAATGACTCCCTGTCTCTCTATGAATATCCACCCTTTCTCTCTACTTTCTCCTCTCATTTTTGTTCATAGGATCTTCCTTGTTGGCTTTCTCCATTCTAATACTCACTAATATAGTGGGAAAATAGCATGGAAAAAATATGAAAAACATGTTTTCGATGAATGATCTCTAAAATATGTATAAGGAAATGTTGTCACATTCCTCTGATTTCAAATTTATTGTAGACAAGGCTTTGATTTTACCAACCCGATATATGTTTTTTTTTGGCTCAAATTGTGGTCCCTTGAATGTTCAAAAGTTCCCTTACGCTTATTTGGGGTCATCAAATTATTTTTATTCTCTGTTATGAACTATTGAAATTAGTCATGAGGACTATGACATGGTAGTCGACCTGAAGTGCCACCTATGGTAAGTGCTATATAATTTTTGAGTTTTATTTTCCAAATATTATTATATAATTTTTTAAAAAAATCCTGAATAAATTTTATTTTTAAAATTGCAGGTTTCATTGAAATTATGACGTCAATAGACCAACAAACCACAAAAATGTGTGATGAGGTTATTGTGCTCATTACATTTTTTTTTCATAATGACAACAAAATTTTTCTTCACCTCGTCAAAAATTTGACAAAAGTTTAGTTCAAACAGGCTCGCTATTTTGCAACCCTTGTTTTCTGCCTTTGCGAATCAAATAATGGCTTCGCTATTTCATAAAATAGCTAACTATGAAACTGTGAACAATGTCTTTTTACCCAATTTCAAATGGGTTCACTATTTCACAACCCTTGCCTTTTGTGTTTGAGAAACAACAATGGCTTCACTATTTTACAAAACAATGGAAAACGAAAAAACAAACAATGTCTTTTTCATTGATCTTGCGATGAACACGGCAATCATTTTCCTTGACGCTTATCGATGATTTAGGGTCATTCTTTTGACATCATTTTAAGTGGAGAATTGCCTTTGTTGAAAGTTCACAATATTATTTTCTTCCCCATTGATAATATCAAATCCAATAACCTTTTATTCTACAACTAATTATAAGATCTCCTTAAACTTATCCTCTCACCTCATTGCATGGAAAAAACCAACTGCTAGTCTTTAATAGTTCCAACCTTATCCAATCGATAGTTCACTTTTGAAAATTTATTCATGTTCAGACTCTTTTATTTATATATTTTTAGGAAATTTGACTTTCCTTCATAAAACTAACTTTCCCTTATAAGAATCGATATTTTTTTTAAAGTAAGAGCTAAAACATTAAAAATAAAATATAAGATGAATTTTAAATTTAAGTTTCTAAATGATATTTAATAAAAGATTATATAATAATAAAAATAATATATATTTAATTATTAATTCAATCTTTTATTTTATTATGTTTATAATTTAAACGAGTTTGTTTATTTGCATTTTAAAATATTTTAATAATTAACAATAATTAATGATATCTTACAATATAATTGTTACTTATAATTAAACAATATTCATTCATATCTTCATCACCTTCATCATCTCTAACATGTATCTTTTATTTTTCCAATGACCATAAAAATATCTTGTCCTCCTCACAAAGGAATCTCTCCCTAGGATTTGATATAAATTATTTTATGTTACTAATCAGTCTAAAATCACTTCTTACAACTACCTCTCAGTTGACACTCTATTATAAAGCTTCTTCTAGGTTACCTCAATTAGTGATTTATTCACAATTAAAACCTTCAAGATAGCAAACTGTATTCTCTAATAACACTTTATGGAATTATAAACAAAGGCTCTAATGAAGGACTATCCAGCCATGCAACCGAATGAAACAAACACATTATAAAATGTGACTTCAATGAATAATGAAGTAATAATATGAACAAATTACAATCTACCACAATGAGATTCCAAAAATTCTAGCCCTCAAACATTTGATTACAAATGGGTGAATTTGGTGCACCCAAGGACACGAGGAACCTCAAAGAAGTTAGTCCAATCCTTGTAGCAAGAGTCACACAATGGAAACAACACAAATTATGGAGAGATATGCCAGATTTTCTTTTTTATTATCATCCATAAATCAAGTACAATGGATCTTACATTCCAATCATGCAGGCTTGATTACAGATAAAAATATTTACAAATCTCCTAGCTTCAAACTACCGCAAGATAATCTTATGAGAGTTTTCCCTTTAGGAACAATTTCATAAGCTTATAAAGCCTTCGCAAACATCAGGTCGGCCTAGAGAGATTACATTTCCCAATGAGAAGAAAACATATTACAAAATATAGGTTAGGACCCAAATCACATGGATCTCCCTCAAATGAAAGAAAAAAGAATAACAATCCCTCAAGTAGGTCAGCCACAATCGTAACAACATTGATAAATTAGTCATGGAGCTTTTTCAATCGAAAAATCCTCTGTGAGATCATAAAACATAGACAAATCCTGAAACACGAAGAAGAGTTAGGTTCCACCAAGAATCTGCAAAATCTCATACACAAAGTAACCAAATGAGATGCAAACCTAGAAGAAGGTTGAACATGATGTTAGGAACATGTTGGAAGGTGCGCAAATGCAAAAGATCCAAACTGAAGGAACACTGAAAGAAACTCAACAACAAACAAACTACTTTTTGGCTGATGCAAGATTCTCAAGATCCCAAGATGCTCTTGCATGAGACAACCGGGGTTATTTGAAAAGTAAGTCTCTCACTT
Source organism: Thuja plicata (assembly GCA_018584345.1). Taxonomy (NCBI): domain Eukaryota; kingdom Viridiplantae; phylum Streptophyta; class Pinopsida; order Cupressales; family Cupressaceae; genus Thuja; species Thuja plicata. The sequence continues at coordinate 552,036 of MU227948.1, read as the reverse complement.
TCTTGAGACTAAAGGAAAACCAAGATGGTCAACCTTAGTCTGAAAAATCCTCAACTGGTATGTCTCTCCACTTAGCAAGGTACTCTTTATATTGTTTACCTCTAGTAATTTTGCTAATTTTTCTCTCCAAATTATTCTTGATATCTTCTATCTACTTCTTAGGATACTTCTTCTCAACAACTAATTTTGATGAGCTATAATTTATTGAATGTTTGAAGATGACAAAGTTGATGATCATCGAGATGCAGAAAGTTAATGCAAGACATTAAATCAGCTAATGTATTGTATTGTCATTGATTTCAACCTGATATGGTATGATTTCTCATACACATATTGTCACAACACTTAAAGATATGAAGAGACAAATTTTTTGTCATCGGTAATCATGTACACCGAGTGACAGTAAACCTCGACGGACAATGAACCCCGAGCACAGAAGTTCACAGTGTTACCTGACGAACAGTGTTACCCGAGCAAGTGATACCCGAGCAAGCATTACTGAGCTAATAGTAGTTGTCATCGAACAAAACTGAAGTTGATGCGTGAGCTATCTACAACAATCACTAAGAAAAACTGAAGTGTTGAACAACAAGAACTAAAGTTAGGAAAATGACAAAACAACTTAGCTAGCAGGAGCTATATTTAGAGTTAACTGTTTGATAACTTTGTTTTCATCGATCAGTTAAAAGCTAAAGATAAGAAGGAGATTTAAACCATGTTTTATTCCAGAAAATAAGAAGATATTTGCGGAATAAAGCTAAAGCAAGCATGGCAAGCTTTACGGATCAAGAAGTGATTAACAAAGAAAACAAGAGGGACAAGAAATGGTGAAATCATGTCTATATAAAGAGACAAGTAATTCAGAAGAAATGGGGAAGAAAGAAGATGAATTTTGAAGAGAATTCTGGTGAAGATAGAAGTCTTCATACAGATTTGATCATAAAAGGTGAAGAACAGAGATAAATATTTCTGCAGACACCGAGCAATAGAGAAACAACAACATTCACCGAGTAGAAAGAAGTGGAGCAAAGGAATTGAAGAGAACATTGATTAGAAAGGTATTATGAGCTTACAATAGATCTGAACATCTGCAAAGATTAAATTGTATTTATGAACATATTATATATTGATTCAGTTTAACCACTGATTCAGAAAATCTCTTAACAGAATAGGATTTAATTATCCTTTATATATTGAGATACATCCCAAGGAGTATCAAAAGGTTTTCATGTTGACAAAATAGTGAATGCTAGGTCAAGTGATAAATTGTTAGTGATAAATCCTCTAACAAGGTCACACTTAACAGTGTGTTTGTAACCTTTAACAGGGTTGGCTCTTCACCGAGCTCACTTTAGAAGAGTGAAAATTTTGGGTTACCAGTCCCAAGTGTTTTTTCCCTTAACAGGGTTTTCACGTTAAAAATCCATGTGTCAAATGTGTATATGATTCATTGCTTTAATGTTTTGCTTTACACATTACTAAAATAGGATTGATCGGTAAACACTAAGTTATTTACTGTATTTTGGTAAAGGTAAGAAAAAGATAGACTACTATTCGGTTAAGCTTAAGGAAAGGATAAAAGTATAAACACTGAACAATATATACATGTTAGATTCACACAAGGCACACATCTTGTAGGACTAAAGATAACTAGAGGTTTATACTAGAGGTTTATATTTGAAGTATAAAGTTTTGGGTTGATTTATTGGATTAATTTTTGAGGCCACTGATTCACCTCCCCTCTCAGTTATTCTAATAATTGGTATCAGAGCTTGTGTGCTTAGAAAGGGAGTTTAAAGACTCAAGATAAAGATCACAAGATGAGAAAAAGGGATGTACCTAAGTTGAACAAGGACAACTTTGCATCATGGAAAAGCGAGATAAGACTCCACCTATCAGGTATTGGAAATGATGTCACTCAATACTTAGATACTGAATTTGTGTTACCTACTGGACCTACGACAGTTGATCAATTGAGAGAAAAGAATGAACACAATTCTACGATGATAGAAATTTCTTCCTCACTCTCCGATGTTGAATTTTAAGATGTCAAATCATGCACCACTGCAAAGAAAATGTGGGATAAATTGAAGCTAGTACATGGAGGAGATAAGAATGTGCTAAGGACTAAGGCAGAAAGCCTAAGAGGAAAGTTTGATGACCTAAGAATGAAAGAAGGAGAAAACATCACTCAGTATAGCTGCAGAATCAAAGAGGTTGTAAATGCTATCCGAGGAGTAGGAGGTGTGCTTGAAGAAGAAATAATGTTAAGTAAAATTCTCAGAACCTTATTGCCTATTTATGCTATTAAAGTATCTGCTATATAAGAAATGAGAGCAGTAGGAAATAAAAATGTTACTGTAGATAGTTTGATTAGTAGACTTATTTAATTTGAGATGAATAGATTTGACAATAGTGTCTTACCATCTATTGAGTCTACATTCAAATCTTATTTGAAAATAAGTAAATCAAGTCATAAACATTGTTGATGACAATTATTCAATTATGTATTGTCGTTGATGTTTACACAAGTATAGTGATGTTTACACAAATGTCTAATCCTATCCGAGCACAGTCAGTGTCTGTCGAGCTCTCTCAGGCATTGACGATGACCAAAGTGTTTTTTAGTTCTAACCGAGTTCACTCGGGCATCGCAGTGTTGGTCGGGCGTTGAAGGATTTCAATATTGACCGAGCAAAATAGTTAGTGTCAGCTGACTAACAATGGATTATATTTTATGAATAATCAGTTATATGCAACCGATAAACATGAGTTTTATTATTTATTTGGAAGGATATCAAGGCCAAACTAACAAGGCTTAACATATATATGTAAGGTCAAGTTTGGATTGAAAAGAGGAAAATAAAAAAGGTGATGTGGAATTGTATGTGAAGTGTGATATGAAGAGTGAAGGCGAAATCAGATGGGATTCTGATTGAAGACAAAATACAGGGGACTACAACAGAATATCTGATCAATGAGGATCAAGTACTTATTCTAGAATAGAGATCTGAATTAGCAAAGATAGTTTCTTATCAAAACAGGTCAATCCATTGTTACTCTCTAACAATTGTAGCAGTGATCAAAATCTCTTAACAGAGTAGACTTAACAGTCTTTTGTAAATCCTCTAACAAGGTGACATTTCTACATTGAAGTGTTTGAAGACCTCTCACAAGGCCACTCCTTACAGGGTGATTAAATCCTCTAACCATGTCACACCTAACAGTGTGTTATTGTAACCTTTAACAGGGTTGGCTCCTAACAGGGCTCACTTCAGAAGAGTGAAAAATAGTGACTAGTTGTTATTGGTGGTTTTTCCCATATTGGGTTTCCATGTTAAATCTTGGTGTTATCCCTGTACATTTCATTTTCTTTATGGTTTATGTTTATGCAATTAATTACTAAAGATAATCACAGTTAATATTTTAAGATTTTCTATGTTAACTGAGTGATAGTGAAATATCTATGTTAACCAAGTGACAGTGAAATATCTATGTTAACCGAGCAACAGTGACTGATTTGTTTAAGACATCTAAGGGACTTGGATTTGTTTTTGTGGTAACTGATTCACCCCTCCCCTTTCAGTTACTTAACTCATTTTCAACAATTGGTATCAGAGCTGCAAGTTCTTACAGGGAAGGTTTAAAGGCCTAAGCTAAAGATCAGAGATGTCTTACAGAAGGGAGATCCCTAAGCTCAACAAGGACAACTTCGATGCATGTAAATTTCTGATGAGATCACATCTATCTACTATTGGAGATACTGGTTTGCAATTCCTGGATCACAAGTATGTGGAACCACCAAGACTAATGTCTAGGGATCAGATGGTGGAAATGAGGTATTATAACATAATGATGATTGATATGGCCTTTGCACTCAACTATTCTGAATTTGATGAAGTCAAGGACTGCCCTACTACCTTTGATATGTGGAAAAAATTCCATGATATCTATGGAGGAGATGCAAATGTAAAGAGAGCCAAAATAGAAAGTCTCAGAGGTCAATTTGATATGATGAAAATGAAAGAAGGAGAGGACATTACAAAATACAGTGAAAGAATCAAGAAAAGTGTCAGCGCCATCAGAGATGTTGGTGGATTAATTGAAGAAACAATAGTGGTTATCAAGGTATTGAGAAATTTACTTCCTATCTATGCAATTAGAGTTTCAAATATTCAAGAGATGAGATGCAGTAATGGTATAACTCTAGATGGGTTTATTGGAATATTATCAGCTTTTGAGTTGGCTAACTTTGACAATTATTCTCCTAATCCTAGAAATCTTGAGTTAGCATTCAAAGCTAAATTAAACCTTGGAAAGATGAAAGGGAAAAAGATTGACAGTGATAGTGATGATGATTCTGATGATGAGGATCTGGAAATCATTGAAGCATTACTTGCAAGGAGAGCTGCAAAAGGAAAAGGACAACACAAAGGAAGAATACCATTGATTTTCTTTTCATGTGATGAGGTTGGTCACATTTCTGCTAAATGTCTGAACAAGGAAGATAAAGGTGAGAAAAAGTTAAACAAGTATAAAGGCAAGAAAGATTACAAAAGCTACAAGGACAAAGGTAAGACATCTTGTTATATTGCTAAAGATTCTGATAGTGATGAAGATGAAGATGAAATGGTTTACACTGTTATTAAGGATGAGTCAGATAGTGAAGACAAAGAAAAGACAACACTATATTCTCATATTAGAAAGAATGACACCTGGATAATTGATAGTGGTTGTTCTCACCCTATGACTAGTGATAAAACCAAATTTGAACATCTTGAGAACTATAATGGTGGGAGTGTTAGTTTTGGGAATGATGAGCCCTGCTATGTAAAAGGTAAAGGTTGTATTGCTCTTACTGAAGAAATCAAATGTGATAATGCTTATTGGGTTGAAGGACTAAGGCATAATCTACTAAGTGTGGCATAACTAAATAACATTAGTTTCAAGGTAGAATTCATGAATGGTAAGGCCAAGCTCCTGGATGATAGAGGAAACCTAGTTGGAATTGACAGACAAACAAAAGGTAATCTATTTTATCTTGATCTCAATGAAAGTTCATGTTTTATTGCACAAGTAGAAGAAAGATGGTTATGGCATAAAAGGTCGTGTCATGTGAATTTTGATAACCTAATCAACATAAGTAAGAACATAAGAGTAAGAGGTAATCATGTTCTGAAGAAACCTGAACTAGCAATATGCAAACAATGTCAATTTGGGAAGATGGGAAAAACAATATTCAAGAGAAAGAACTACAATACAAAATAAGTCTTGGAATTGGTGCATACTGACTTATGTGGACCAATTGGAACAACAAGTTACATAGGTGAGAAATAATTCATACTATTTGTTGATGATCATTCCAGAATGATGACTGTTATGTTTCTCAAAGACAAATCAGAAGCCTTTCATAAGTTCAAATGGTACCTAGCAAGAGTTGAAAAAGAAACATGAAAGAAACTTAAATGGTTAAGATCTGATAGAGGAGGAGAGTTCATTTCTAAAGAATTCAATGAGTTCTACAATGAAAGAGGAATCAAAAGACAAGTATCTTCCCTAGGTACACCACAACAAAATGGTATAGTAGAAAGAAGGAGCAAATCCATTATGGATTGTGCAAGAACCTTGATGTTTGAGAAGGATGTTGCTACAAAATACTAGAAGGAAGCCATTAGTACTACAATTCACACCTTGAACCGATTTCAAATGAAGAAAGGTACTTGTTGGTTCCCAAAACCACAAATTGGAAATCCAAGAGCCTGCCAATTCTCCAATAGGATTCCAAATCAGTTCTGGCCAACAAACAAGAATAATTCAAATTCCCCTGCACTTTAGGCTCTGCTGCACCCAGGCGGGTAGACCTTCACCTCAAATGCTGACTGTCCGATTCAAGGCTTTTCTATAGAAAATTTAAGCCTTGGTGAGTTCTTCAGCTAGCAAATTCCTCGAACTCAATCAATATGAAATTGAATGCTGAATGTTTGAATTAATTGTTTTGTGTAATAATTTTAAATAATGGATTTAAGGTTCGTAGGAAGGAATTGATAGTTTTTCTGACTTCATATATAAACCCAATAATTTAAAATAAAAGACCAGTGCCTCTACTCATTTGGGTAATGGAGTCAACTTCAATGAAGGTTACATACAACTTTATAATGTTCTACGCACTTATACTACCAATCAATTAAATAATCAAGATGCAACAGATCAAATATTTAAGCAATCTTAAATTAGTCCAGATTGAACTTTAACTCCTCGGAGACAAACAGGACACAAATTCAGAAATAATTAAATATTTCACGATATCTGTGATGATCGAATTTAAGATGCTATTTGACCATGTCCACTTATTTGATATTTAAATTTTATACAATATTCAAAATAATAATTATAAAGGACGGTTCATCTGCAGTTTAATTCTCCACACCTTTAATAATAAACAAAGGACATTTTATTAAAATAAAATAATTAAATTTATATTACAAAGTCATATTTTTACTCCTTATCCCT
>MU227948.1:482038-526791 GCA_018584345.1 Thuja plicata | reverse complement strand
AAATGAAATAAACTTATTTAATTCATTTAGAAATATAGGAATTAATTATTTAAACAATAAAATTGCTTTTTAATAATTAGAAGACTATAGCCATTTTAATTAAATTAAATAGGCTAGGGGAATGGGTTAAATTGCAAGTGATATTTGATTTAGGGATTTATTTAATTCCTTTATAATTAAATACTATAGCCATGTTTGATTTTGATTTGATTTGATTGGTCAAAATTGATTTGAATTGTATGGCTATAATAGTTAATATAAATCAGTGATAAAAATCACTTAGGACATTAAATTGATTAAAAGAATTATGCCAAGCAGTAACAGGGTCATTTGGACATAAATCGAGGGTATGATTACACTTAGGGCAAACAGGGTCCATAGTTGCGACAGACTGAATTCAGGTGGTTACAACTCCAGAAAAAAATAAAGTGTATAAATATTTAAATCTTAATAATCATAAAGTCATAGAAAGTGTGCATGTAAAGGTCGATGAGTTTGCAGAGAAAAATTAAGAATAAAGAAGTAAAGAGCCTAAAGACTACATAAACTTTGTGTATTATGAACTTGATACAATACCTAAGACACATGCAATGGTGCTTGGACAACAAGCATGTCAACCATTGAATTCATCTGCACAGACCTTGTTGTAACCTGTGCAACCAGTGATGTTAACTGAAGAAACCAAGTCAAAAACATAGGGAATCGAGTCTCATACTAAAGAAACTGAGTCGCAGACAGAGGCACCCAAGTCACAAACAGAGGTACCCGAGTCACAGACAGATACACCTGAGTCTCAGGTAGTGGAACCCAAGTGTCAGACAGATGGACAAGATAGAATATTTGAGCATGGTGAACGTAGTGGAGCAAGCCCAGAATCAAAGAGGAAGGGTCTTGTACTTTCTAAATATGTTAGAAGGAATCATGCACCTAAAAAAATAATTGGAGATAAGACAAAAGGTGTAATGACAAGGAGGAAGATAAAAGGTACATGTTTACTTAGTGAAATTAAATCTAGAACTATTAAAGATGCATTGAATGATGAAAACTGGATTGAAGCAATGAATGAAGAAATTGAGAAGGTAGAAAAGAACAAAACTTGGACTCTTGTACCTAGACCAAAAGGCAAGAAAGTAATTGGTACTAAGTGTGTTTTCATAAACCAGATGAATGAGAAAGGTGAAGTTTCCAGAAACAAATCCAGACTAGTATGTAAAGGATATGCTCAAGAAGAGGGTATTGACTATGGAGAAACTTTTTCTCTTGTTGCAAGACTTGAAGGAGTAAGAACTCTTCTGCCATATGCTGCACATAAAGGATTCAAAGTATATCAAATGGATGTAAAATTTGCATTCTTGAAGAGGAAGTCTACATTGAGAAACCTGAAGGTTTTGTAGAACCTAACAAAATGAATATGGTTTGCAAACTGCACAAAGAATTGTATGGACTAAAGCAAGCTCTGAGAGCCTAGTATGAAAGACTGCATGTTTACTTGATAATTATTGGATTTCAGAGAACTAATGACAATAGTATCTTGTACATCAAAGAAGGACCTTAGAACAAGATACTATTAGCAGAAATATTTGTTGATGACATATTGTTCACTGGATATGATGATTTATGCAGAGCATTCTTAGAAGCTATGAGTAAGAAATTTGAGATTTCTATGTTTGGTGAAATTAATTCTTTGTTGACTTACAAGTTTATCAGATGGAGGATGGTATCTACATTACTAAGTCTAAATACATAAAAGAGATACTAAAAAAATTTGGGATGGAAGACTCTAGACCAGTTGGAACACCTATGCCTACTGGACATAAGCTATCTTAGGATGATGATTCAAATTAGGTAAATCAGACTACATACAGATCCATGATTGGAAAAATTCAATATGTTGTTCACACTAGACCTGATATTGCATTAGTAGTCGATATTGTTGCAAGGTTTTCAGCTAATCCTAGAGAGAATCATTTGATGGCTATCAAAAAGATTCTGAGATATCTTAAGGCTACTGAAGATTATGGATTATGGTATAAGAAAGGAGGAAACTTTGATTTGAAGACTTTTACTGATGTTGATTGGGCAGGAAGTGTTGATGACAGAAAAAACACAAGTGGTGGAGCACTATTTCTTGGAAAGAGGTTAGTCTCCTAGACAAGAAAGAAACAAAACTACATTTCTCAATCTACAGTAGAAGCAGAATATGTTGATGCAGCAGTGAATTGTTCAAACATCGTATGGTTCAAATAATTGTTGTTAGGTATGAAGATAGAACTCACAGAACCAATCATTATCTACTATGACAAAACCAGTGCTATTAAAATTTCAAAGAACCCTGTTATGCATACCAAGACTAAACATATTGCAATAAAATATCATTTCTTGAGGGAATTGGTTTAGAACAAAGAAGTAAGATTGGAATATGTGAATACTAAAGAACAAATTGTGGACATATTCACAAAACCGCTACCTAAGGATGCATTTTTGTATCTTAGAGGAAAACTAGGGGTGATTCCCCTAACTGAGGCTCACTAAAACACAGTTTAGTGATGCATCAACCGAGCTACAAAATAGACTTAACATGTTGATGCAGATATTTAGAGCTTATTGCATATGAATCAGTACAGACAGGTACATTACAATTTCATTGGATACATTAGTTGGTGTCTTTGGCATTGGTTGTCAAAGAGGGAGAGATTACTATGTCATAAATATTCATGAAAGAGGGAGAGATTACTTATGGAGAGATTGATGACAGAGGGAGAACTTTATCAGAGATATAGATTAATGTAAGAGGGAGAAATCTGTATTTCAGTGATTGAGGGAGTTTTTGATGAAAATAAAAATGAAGCTAAAGACATTAATAAAATTGGATGAGAATCATAATGAAGCTAAGGACACTAATAATATTTCATTCTTATCTTTTCTACTCTATAATTCTTTGCATTATGACATGTTTTGTTTCCATCAATGCCAAAGAGGGAGATTGTTGATGATAATTATTCAAATGCGTATTGTCATTGATGTTTACACAAGTATAGTGATGTTTACACAAATGTCTAATCCTATCCAAGCATAGTCAGTGTCTACCAAGCACTCTTGGGCATTGAAGATGACCAAAGTGTTTTTTAGTTCTAACCAATTTCACTCGAGCATTGCAGTGTTGGTCGGGCATTGAAGGATTTTAGTATTGACCGAGAAAAATAGTTAGTGTCAGCCGACTAACAGTGGATTATATTTTATGGATAATCAGTTATATGCAGCCGACAAACATGAGTTTTATTATTTATTTGGAAGGCTATCAAGGCTGACTTGACAAGGATTGACATATATATGTAAGGTCAAGTTTGGATTGAAAAGAGGAAAATAAAAAAGGTGACGTGGAATTGCATGTGAAGTGTGGTATGAAGAGTGAAGACGAAATTAGATGGGATTATGATTGAAGATAGAATACAGAGGACTGTAATAGAATATATGATCAATGATGATCAAGTACTTAATCCAAAACAAAGATCTGAATCAGCAAAGACAATTGCTTATCAAAACAGGTCAATCCATTGTTACTCTCTAAAAATTGTAGCAGTGATCAAAATCTCTTAACAGAGTAGACTTAAAAATCTTTTGTAAATCCTCTAACAAGGTGACATTTCTACATTGAAGTGTTTGAAGACCTCTCACAAGGCCACTCCTTACAAGGTGATTAAATCCTATAACCAAATCACACCTAACAATGTGTTATTGTATCATTTAACAGGGTTGGCTCCTAATAGGGCTCGCTTCAGAAGAGTGAAAAATAGTGACTAGTTTCTATTGGCGGTTTTTCCCATATTGGGTTTCTATGTTAAATCTTGGTGTTATCTGTGTACATTTCATTTTCTTTATGGTTTATGTTTCTGCAATTAATTACTAAAGATAATCACAGTTAATATATTAAGATTTGTTATGTTAACCGAGTGATAGTGAATATCTATTTTAACCGAGCAACAGTGACTGATTTTTTTAAGACATCTAAGGGACTAGGATTTGTTTTTGCGGTAATTGATTCACCCCTCCCCTTTGAGTTACTCAACTCATTTCTAAAAAAACACACTATGAGAAATGATAGTGAAAGTGATAGTGATGATCAAGAACTTGATGAGATTGAAGTACTAATAGATAGATGATTGCAGAGAGGCAAAGGTAGATACAAAGGTAAATTACCATTGGTATGTTTTAATTGTAAAGAGATTGGACACTTTGCTGCTAGATGTCCTAACAAAAGAAAAGATGACAGAAACAATAACAAATCATATTAAAAGAAGTTTGACATAGGTGATGACTGATATTACTGAAGCACCTGAAAATCTGACAAAAGAGATAACCAAGACTACAAGGAAAAAGGAAAGAAAGCTTGTTACCTAGCTGAGAACAAATCTGAAAATACTGACACCAAATCTGATGAAGATATTGAGGTGGTATTGTTGCTATGAAGGATGATTCAGACAAAGAATAAATGTATGTTGAAACTGCACTCATATCTAAGGTTAGTAAAAATGATGTCTGGATTATTGATAGTGGTTGTACTCACCACATGATTGGAGATAAGGAAAAGTTTGAAACTTTGGAATATTATAATGGTGGATCAGTAAGAATGGGTAATGACTCACCTTTTCTGGTTGAAGGTAAAGGAACCATAATGTTGAATAATTTGATTAGATGTGAAAATGCATATTGGGTGAAAGGACTTAACTATAATCTATTAAGTGTTTCACAGCTAAATAACATAGGACACCGAGTTGCATTTGAGAACAAAAAGGAAAAGATCTTTAATGAATCAGGAAGGTTGATCGGAACTGGTGAACAGACAAAAGGTAACCTAATATATCTTGATGATATTCATACCACTTGTTTAATGGTTAGAAATGAAAACATATGGTTGTTGCATAAAAGGTTATGTCATGTGAACTTTGACAACATGGTTAGGATAAGAAATAAAAGGAAAGTAAGAGGCTTATCGAGCATGTCAAAGCCCAACCATGTTATGTGTAAAAATTGTCAAAAAGGTAAAATGACAAAGTCTAGTTTCAAGAGAAAAACCTACACATATAATGCCATTCTAGAATTACTCCATACTAACCTATGTGGACCAATGAGAACAAAGAGCTACTATGGTGATAGATATTTCATTCTCTTTGTTGACGATTATGCTAGAATGATGACTATTATGTTCTTAAAAGAGAAATCAGAAGCATTCAAGATGTTTAAAAAAGCTATAGTTGAAAAACAAAGTAGAAAGGAACTAAAATGTCTAAGATTAGATAGAGGGGGAGAATTTATTTCTGATGAATTCACTAACTTTTGTAATGAGCATGGAATTCAAAGACATGTTTCTACATCGAGAACACCACAACAGAATGAGACTGCTGAGAGAAGGAATAGATCAATTGTTGATTGTGCCAAAACACTGATGATTGATAAAGGCATCACACAAAAATTCTGGAGAAAAGTTGTCAGTACTGTTGTCTACACATTAAACAGAGTTCAATTAAAGAAAGACACCAATAAGACACCTTATGAGCTATGGTATGGAAAGACACCAAATGTAAGTTACTTCAAATTTTTTGGAATTCAATGTTATATTTTGAAGATGATAGAAATGGAAAGCTTGACTCCAAAGGTGATGAAGGAATATTTCTAGGGTATTCTACCAAAAGCAAGGCTTATAAATGTCTTAATAAATCCTCTAACAAAATCATTGAAAGTGAAAATGTCAAAGTGGATGAATTTGCTAATAAAAATGATGAGGAAAGCATAAAGGAAACATAAGACTAAAATAGGTTTGTCTGTAGTGAAGAACCTGACACTCTACCTAAACAATAGTGTATCACTACCGAGTTACATAAAAATGCACCTGAGCATAAGGCTGCAAACACCAAAAATTAGGAAATTGCTCACAATGATGTACTGAGCGATGAATATCAAAATGAAGGTCAAGATGATGATTAGAATGATTAACAAAGAATTGAACCAGTACTTGCCAATTATGTCAGAAGACACCATCCACAAAACCAGATCATAGGAGACAAAAAGGTTGGAATGAGAACAAGAAGTAAGTCACTGAACACTAGATGTTTGATTTGTGATTTTGAACCTAAATCTGTCAATACTGCACTTTAAAATGAAGAATGTGTAAGTGCTATGATTAAAGAGATTGAGTACATTGAAAAGAACAAAACATGGACATTAGTACCTAGACAATATGATAAAAATGTCATTGGCACCAAATGGATATTCAGAAACAAACTGAATGAGAAAGGAGAAGTCACAAGGAACAAAGCAAGATTAGTATGCAAAGGGTATGCACAAGAAGAAGGTATTAACTATGGAGAAACCTTTGCACCCATTGCTAGACTAGAGGGAGTAATAATTCTACTTTCTTATTCTGCATTCAAAGGATTCAAGGTATACCAAATGGATGTCAAATCTGCATTCCTAAATGGAATACTAGAAGAAGAGGTATACATTGAACAACCAAAAGGGTTTGTTGATCCTAACAAAAGAAACATAGTTTCTAGACTATACAAAGCCTTGTATGGATTAAAATGAGCACCGAGAGCATAGTATGAAAGACTTCACTTTTATCTCATAAGTATTGGATTTGTAAGAACAAGTGAAAATAGTAATCTGTATTTAAAAGAAGATACTGATGATAACATTTTGATTGCTAAAATATGTGTTGATGATATCATATTTGGAGGTAATGATATGTTATGAAAATAATTTGTTGATGAAATGAGCAAAGAGTTTGAGATGTCAATGTTTGGGGAGATCAAATTCTTTCTTGGTCTATAGATTCTTTAATAGGATGTAGGCATATAAATCAAACAATCCAAATACATCAAGGAAGTTCTGAAGATATTCAAGATGGAAAATTCCAAACTAGTTGGAACACCTATGGAAACCAGATGCAAGCTGACAAAGGAAGACAAGTCAACCAAGGTAAATCAGACCCTATATAAATCTGTGATTGGAAAACTAATGTATGTTGTACATACTAGACTAGATATAGCACATGCAGTTGGAATAGTTGCAAGATTCTCTGCTAATCCCAAGAAATCACACATGTCTATTGTCAAAAGAATTTTGAGATATCTAAAGAATAACGAAGACTATGGTCTGTGGTATAAAAAGAGAAGACAAATTCGAGCTTCAATTCTATACATACGTTGATTGGGCTAGAAACTTAGATGATAGAAATAGCACAACATGAGGAGCATTCTTTATGGGTGACAGACTTGTCACATGGATAAGTAAGAAGCAAGGATGCATCTCACAATCTATTGCAGAGGCAAAATATGTGGTTTATATTGCAAATTTGTCAAACATTGCATGGATCAAGAAATTAATCAAAGGTATGAATATGAAAATTCTTGAACTAGTGATTATCTATTGTGATAATACAGGTGCTATGAACATTTCAAACAACCCGGTCATGCATGCTAAGACAAAGCATATTTCTATCAAGTATCATTACTATAGAGAACATGTGCAAGAGAAAGAGGTGATACTAGAATATGTTTAATCCAAGGAATAACTAGCAGACATATTCACAAAGCCATTGCCTAAAGATACATTTGAGTACCTAAGAAAGAGATTAGAGGTCCGACCCTTGTCTATTGGTCACTAAGCTGACTAGGAGGCTGCATCAACCTATACATTATCAGAAGATCATTCATGTTGATGCAAGAAAAGAGATGGACTACAAAGATATATTAGTACATAGAAAGGTACTTATCTTCACCGAACACCAGAGATATTGTTGGCTACTACAGAGCTTAAATATCTGATGGAGAGGAAATTCAAGGAATATATTATAGAAAAGAGATATAATTTGGCATTGTTATCAAAGGGAGAGATGTACTTATGGATAGATGTACTAAATATGGAGATAAGTATTCAATGAAATATATTGTTGTCAAAGAGAAAAAAAACTATCCATCAAGGAGAGGAATAGTCAAAGGGAGAGAAAACATCAGAGAAAGATTCAAAGAAACATCCATCTAAGGGAGAGAATTGGAAAAGTTAAACACTGCATATCTATCTAGAAAAGGGAGAAGAGATTCTACAATAGAGGGAGAGATAGAATCAGAATTTTCTACATCTATCCAGTGAATGGAATGAATAATGAATAAAGTACTCTGCAATAATCAAATCTAAGCTAGAAGAGCTTACCGAGAGTCATACAACTAATATATTTCATATTGTATTTGTAACCACCCTAATTTGGTCTACTCTGACAATAAACCCTATTTTCCCTAAGTGTGATCATACCCCCAATTATGTCCAGACAACTCTTCAATCGGCTGGCATAATTCATTCAAATCAGATTTAATCTCCTAGGTGATTTAATCACTCAATTTTATTAATCACCTTAGCCAATCAAAACCAATCAATTCAATTCAAATCAATACCTGGCTAAGGTAATTAATTTAAAAGGAATTAAATAACTCCCTATTATATTCTAAATCACTTGCAAAGCTTATCTTCTAGCCTAAATTAATCTAATTAATTGGCTATAGTCCTAATTAATTATCTAAAGCAATAAAAATCTTAAATAATTAATATTCCTATTTTTGAATGAATATATTTAAAATAATTCATTTCATTAATATTCCCCTAAACCCTAGCCTAACCTATCTCAATCACCTTAACCCTGGGTTCAAACCCATCCCAAGCTATTCCCCCCATGCTAAATCTAATCCTAATCTTAATTATATCCTAACCCACTTCCTAATGATGTCACATTACTAAATTTGTGATTAGGAATCCAACCCACTTGAGAAAGTCAATTTTCTCAAGCTTGACTCCCTCTAAGTCCACTTTCTCAAGCTTGGACTTACACCCCTCGCCATGCCTCTTAAATGCTCTCATTAATGCATTATTAATGGAGATTCCTCAAGCCCATGCCTCATCAATGCCTTTGGAATTTATTCCTCTTACACCTCATTAATAGTTTTTACACCTCCATTAATGAACCTTGTCCCCCTCTCTCTCCTCATTTCTTCTATAAATAGAATGAGTTTTTGAGCTCAAATGGCCCTTAATTTTAGATTGGAAAAGTATTTTTATGTTGTTAGGATTAATATAGATTCATATAGCATTTTAAGCTTCCATGTTTATGCATTGTTATAATCTTGATTTTTAGAGCTAGAATGCATGTTATTTGGATATCTTTCTTAGTTTTAAATGAGTCTTTTATGCTAGGTTGTATATGTCACTAAAAAGGCATTATCTGAGGGCTATTATGTTATTTTTCACACTCCTAGTTAGAAAGTAATAGATCAATTTTAGTGGATTTACATGCTTTATTAACCTTATTTTCACTAACGCAATGATCTATTGAAGTGTTGTGTCGCAAGTAACAGGTGCACTATTTAACACACATTTCTGGCGCCCACTGTGGGGCATGATTTCAGATTTGGCCTCATTTCAAGTTTATTTTTTGCTAATTTGTCTTCCCCGATTTCAGGTACAAGCTCATTTTTGGCCTCAAAAGCTCGCATTCGGGATACGCCCTCACACCAAAGAAATCTAGGCTCGCATCCAAAATTTCCTAGGTCATTTTCAGTAAAGGCTCGCATCTGGTCAGTAGTCTGTCACATCTAGTAGCACAGGCTCACATATGGTAAACTGCATCATTTCTTATAATTCTAGGATCGCATCTGGTTGAAATTTTTGTGAACTTCATTGTCTAACCCCTAACACTTTAACCAGTTGTTGATTTGATCTTTTGATAGCCTAACTAGTGCTTGCAGGTTGATGATAAGGAAGTAGGAAGACTTGGCTAATGTGTGTGTTCGTGGGTGTTTTTAAACTGATTTCTGTACTAACCATTTACAAAGATTTTTCAAAACTTAACATATTTTCTCAACATTTGTTGAATTGACCAGATTACTATGCTCTTTTCCTTTAAGGAAAATCAGAAAATTAGACGTTGGTTTAACACTTGTAAAGGAATTTGGAGATAAACAGACAAAAAAACTCACACTTTAATTCATTTTTGGAATCAGTAATTGAACAAGCAAGTCACTAAATCTTGTGGGATAACTAAACAAGTTACATCACTTAATTCATTTTTGGATTAGAAATTGAACAACACAAATCACTTAACATTGCGGGTAATTGAACAAGCAAATCTCATTGTCTAAGTTTTGGATCAGAAAGTAAACAAGAAAATCATCTAACTTTGGGGAAACTAAACAAAACAAATTTTCTTTCATGCATCTTGTGTTTTCATTAAACTAGGAATATCTAAATCAGGCACAACATTTCTTGAGGGAAGGAACTATTTGATTGAAATTGTTTTGGGAGAAAATGGAATGGATTAGGAGAGTATGCTCTTTTTCTTTTGAAGAATAAAAAATCTAGACATACTATGCTCGCCAATCCTTTGTATGCTTATTTAAAAGTAGAGGGTCTGCCAGTTGAGGAAAAAATCTCCCGGGAACGACCCAAGTGAGGACAGGTTTTATGCCAACCCTTCCAACTCACTATAAATAATTGCTTCCTCGTAGACCAAAGCCTCGGAAGACGGGATCAATTTTGTTCTAGGAACTTCTACATCATTCCTTGAACATGCTTGGGTATGTGTAGAGCGGAGCCACTTGAATCTTGCTTATGAGACTACACCTATTTGAGTACTCATAGGGCTATACGCCTCAATTTTGCCTTGTGCAATTCTATGGGAGATGGTTTCAAATGGATTGCCCCATCATAAACAATGAACTTCATAGACAAAACTACTTGATTCATCTCCGAAAGGGTGATAATCCTTGTGCAAGACAAAAAGTAATTGCCCCAAGACACTCGTCATATCGTTCCCTCACTTGCGTTTGGAGTTGTCTAATACAACATCATGACTGGAGCCATTGCATGCTTGGTGATGGCTGTATTATGATTAGTATTTGAGTGTGTACTTAAGTCAACAAGCAAGGATTTTCGTCCTCTACCTAGAAAATAGGGCATAAGGATTTGTTTGTTCCCCTAACAATGCAAATCTGCTTGATGTATCTGAAAGATCACTAACAAGATAAAATCATTCAAAACAAGCAACAAAATTCAATCCTTGATCTACATGTGTTTTTTACTCACCAGCAAGTCTCTGAACACAATCATGGATCAAATAAACTTCACGCATTTTCAAGACAAAATTTACAAAATTGACAAAATCTGACAGAAACATCAGAAACTCACATCTTGGATTTCTTGGCTTGTATCTACTATCCTAGCTTGTTTCTGGTAGCACAGGATCGTATTTGGTTAGCACTTCATTGTATGGGTAAAAGGTTGCATTTAGTCCATCAGAAGCTCGTATCCTTTATTTCCTGGCTCACATCTAGAGGCTTGCATTTAGGACAGTGGGCACTTGCAGATTAGTTTCTCAGGAAAACATAGTATATTTGGGTACCCTTTTGGCTCTTTAGTCTATCCCTGTTGTCTTTTCTAGTCTCCCTGTTACTGTGTCAAAACACTTTTTCAAACGTCTACCATGCATGTCCTGGCAGTTTCTTACGATCGATCTCAATACGTGTGGTCTATCCGCTTTTTACAACAACTTGATTCCCAAATCACTATCAGGGTATTCTAACCCTTTGATGTTGGAATCATTTACTTCCACCAAAATAAAAATCATACTTCCACCTAGACCCACCCACTTGAACGATTTGAGACACTACCTGACACTATCGAGAAACTTTGATATAGTTGAGATCCAACTTCATGGTTAGCACAAGATGCAACAAGTACACTTCTAAATAATCAAAAGTACTTCCTTGATCACTACACTTTCAACAAGGAGAAAGATCCTGCAGTTCCCTACTTGATTTAGACTCTCCAACAATGGACAAAGCCACTCACGAATGGAGTAAGGCTTTTGAGGACTATGACAATGATAAAAACCAAAAGCACAAAGATAGCGATGAGGAAGAAGAACTACACTTTGACCATCCTTTGTTTGAGTCAAGCAGTGAGGAAGACATCACTGAAGAAGAATACAATAAACTCAAATAGAGAAATAAGTTCCAAAAGATAATGTAAAAGATGATTAGCGAAGATAAAGAGAAATACTTTCTCCATCTAGCATCCACTGGCATAAATTTACCCAAGGATTATGATGTGGAACAACTAAGAGAAAAGGAGGTGTCCACTCCTATATCTATTCTCACCAAACAACTCACCTTAATGCAAACAGAGCTTACGACTCTCAAACATGAGAAGGCTAAACCCAAGATGAAATACTCTTTGGACTCCATTTGTCCATTTCCTTTTGACAAGAGTATTACTATGGTCCCATTTCCTCCTAACATGGCAAGACCAAAATATGATAAGTATACAGGAGAGACCGACGTACATGACCACATAAGAGAATTTTGTGCTCTGAGCATAGAATACATGCACGAACCTACATACCTCATGCGGCTCTTTCCTAGAAGTCTAGGAGGCAACTCCATGGAGTGGTTCTCAAAACTTACCCCTAAGGTAAAAAAATTTGAGGATTTAATTCAATGATTTATCCAACATTAATCCTATAATATCTAGCATGATGTGACTATGATGGATCTGTGCAACACTAAACAAAAGACTTTACACACTTTCTACAAAGGTGGAGGAAAATATTTGCACAGTATTCAAGAGTTATTCTTGAATATGAGAAAATGGAAATCTTTGTTAATAGCTTGGTACCTGAGTTGAACTACACATTACAGATGCAAGACTCCCCTAGCTTCGACAGGATGATCAAAAATGCCATCCGTATCGAAGAAGTCATGGTTAAAACAGGAGAAATCACTCTTCAAAGCGAAAACAAATCTACCAACCCCAACTCCAAACCTAAGTGGTGGAAGCAAAATAAAAATGTTGTCAATGATGGAGTCGTAGATGCCTCTAATGTTAATTCTAAACCCGAGGTGTTCAATCTATCAAATAGCATGCAAGTGAGTAAAGATGCAAAGGTAACAACCTCCATACCTAAAGCAAACAACGAGAATAACAAAGGTCGGCCATGGAATTCCAAGCCTCAAAGAACATTCACTCCCTTGGGAGAGCCTCTTGAGACTATTTTGAAAACATTATTAGACAACAAAGTTCTCACGATCCCAAATTCCAAACCATGGGAGCTGGAAGTCAAACCAAGGTGGTGGGATGACAATTCTTATTGTGTTTTTCACAAAAACAAAGGACACAAGACTAATAATTGTCTTAAACTCAAACATGTTATCCAAGACCTTATTGAAGGAGGTAAGATCAAAGTGGAAGGACACACCACTAATGAAGATCATATGACATTTAACAATCTATTTCCTAATTATGAGAAAGGGGAAGCATCTAAAGGGAAAGGAAATAAAGTGAACTACACCTACTCTAAAAGTGATAATGTGATTAATATGCTAGACATTAAAACTGAATCAATTAATGTGATCACTATCAAAGGTGTTCAAAATACATCTTCCCAATCAAATGCAGTGACCCAAAGGCAAGCATAAGTCATGATCAAAGGACCTAATTCTACATCAAAACCAACAACAACGTCCAAAGTTCCTATTGTTACTATCCCCAAGCCAACAACAAAAAAACAAACTGTTAATATTCTCGCAGCAAAGTATGACTTGGTGGACCAATTGCAACGAACCTTTGGTAAAATCTCCATTTTTGAGTTACTTAAAATCTCCACAGTGCATAGGGAAGTCCTGGAACAAGCCCCACATGCCACAAATGTACCAAAGGACATTGATATAGACAAATTCCAAGTGATGGTTAATCACATCTCAACGCTACATTACCTCTCTTTTTCAGAGGAAGATGATAAATCATTAACTCATCCACATAATCAAACCCTTCATATTGTAGTCCTCAGTCATAAATCCCATGTTAGACGGGTATTGATAGATGGAGGCACAGGATTGAATATTTGTACCCTTGATCTAATCAGGAAACTGGGTCTCTCAGAACAGGCCATTGAATCTAGAAGCAAAATCACTATCAAAGCTTATGATGAGGAAGAAAGATCCTCTAAAGGTCTTATTGTTCTATCTATTAAAGTCGGGCCAATTGAAAGGAATGTCATATGTCAAGTTTTGGATCTATCCTTGGCTTACAACATTGTGTTAGGGAGACCCTGGATCCACGAAATGCAAGTTGTGTTGTCTACTTACCACCAGTGTATCAAGTTCCCACATAATGGGGTGGAAGTGACAATTCCTGCAGATGCTAATTATACTTGCAACAATATCAAGGCAGGTAGTATGATTCCACATAAAAAGGAAGTGATGGATGAGATTTCTCCTGAGACTACCAAAGACATGGTGATGAAAAGTTTTGGAAAGACCTTAAAACTTGAAGAAACAGGTAAGGGAGAATACATGCTAGACATGACCCTGTCATTGATAGAACTTCCAGTATCACCAAGATCCTATGGAAAACCTTCCCCATCATTCAAACCTGCTACATCTCAAACACACAAAATCCACAAAGAAAGTGGCATGGTTAAGGCATCCACGTCTTCTTTAGATAACACATAAGAACAAGCAGTCTTGGCCTAGCTTTACAAAGGAGAACTGATGGAAGCTGAGGTAAAACATGTGGAAATATCCCAGAGACATATAGAAAAGGATATGATCTCCTCAAACAAATGGTATATAAAGGAAAAGGACCTCTAGGCGACAAAGGAAAAGGACTCATTGAACCTGTACACATGGAATTTAGGGATACTAAAGATAAAACAGGGCTAGGTTTCAATAAATCTATAAACCCTAATTCAAGGGATAATCCAATTTCTGATAAAGGGAGTGATGAAATAGAAGAAATAGAGCTAGAACCATGGTCCTACGAAATATTATTACATGTTAGCACGGAGAATCCTGAATATCAAGGAGAGTGCTATGTACCAAGCTTTGAAGTACCACAAGATGCTCATGTCCCTTTGTTACCATCTACTACAGAAGATGATCCAAAGATACCATTGATAGAAATAGCTACTAAAGATGTACCTTGACCACAGGATTTACATCCTAACTAGGGGCAACTGGTCACGATTTCACATATCCTTGATTTACCACACTTTGATCTACAGGTGGCTAATAGGGTACACCAGGTAACTATTGTTGAATTCTTGAATAGGTCTGATGACGAAGTAACTGACTGTCATGAGTATGAGTGGGATGAACTATCTGTTTCCACAGAGGACATTGAAATAGATGTAATTCTTATGTTCGCAGCTACATTGGCACACCAAGAATCTTGTAATACCACTCCTAACAGTGTTGATATTCCTAAAGCAGAGGAGGAATTCCTTCCCCAAATCATTGATGAAGAAACTGGTGTTCTCTTAGGTCTAGAAGAAATTCAAAGGCGACAAGCTAGGAGCCTCCTCCTACAAAGAGATGAAGAAAAAGAATACTCATTCTGATGAGTCACTAGAGTTTGGTCCACATATAACTAACGACCTTTTTAATGATGATCTAGCTCTTATTGATCTAAAAATTGAAGAGATTAACTTAACAGAACATGTCATGTTAGTTAATAGTCTTGATACTAACATGATGCTCTCCTTCCCAGAGTCTGACTCCTTGTCTTTGATAAACCCAGATCTAATTTATTGGACTAATATGGATCCTACTCCTATCCTTGACTTCCCTAATGACTACACCTTGGATTGCTACCTAAACACTTGTGAACCTTACCCTTCTTCCACCAATGCAACGAGTGTGAACATGTCACAGGTGGAAATCAATTTTCTCAGTCAAAAATTGAAAAAGAAAAAGAAAAAGAGAATTGACGGTGAAAACCATGTTGTGGCAGTGTCAAATTCTAAAATAGTAAAAACAAAAGATGTATCTAATGGTGAAAACCTCTCAAAGGTGCCAAAGGATGAGATTCTTGATATCCTCCTAGAGCACTTTCAAGAACAATCTTTAGTTCTGATAGAACCAACACAACCAGTTAACTTGGGCACAATTGAAGATCCTCAAATAGTTCACCTAGCACAATCTTTGTTAGAAGAGGAAAAGGTACAATTCACCGAGTTCCTAAAAGAGAAAAAGATCAAATTTGCATGGTCTTACATAGATATTCCTAGACTGGATCCTAAATTAATAATGAACCATCTATCTATAGCTCTCAGGATCAAACCCGTGAAACAAAAACTGAGAAAGATGCATCCTTATGTTGCATTGCTAGTAAAAGCGGAGCTAGAGAAATTGTTAAAAGATGGATTCATCCGAGTCATCACTTACACAAGATGGATTTCTAATGTAGTCCCAGTGTCTAAATATGATAAATCTATCAGGATATGTATAGACTTTAGAGACTTAAACAAGGCATGTCCTAAGGATGACTTCCCACTACCTAATATTGATATGATCATAGACCTGACAATAGACTACCAAATGTATTCATTAATGGATGGGTTCTCAGGTTATAATTAGATTAAAATTGCTCCTGAAGATCAAGAGAAGACTGCATTTACATGCACACGGGGAACCTTTTGCTGGAATGTTATGTCATTTGGGTTAAAGAATGTAGGTGCTACATATCAAAGAGCAATGACCAATATATTCCACGATATGTTGTATAAAAACATGGAGGATTACGTGGATGACACCTTGGCCAAATCAAAAGAAATAAATACTCATATTAATGAATTAAGAAAAATATTGGATCGTATGGAGCAATTTCAACTCAGGTTCAATCCAAAGAAATGTGCATTTGGAGTCCAATCAGGAAAGCTCCTAGGATTTATTGTCTCAGCAAAAGGAATAGAGGTCGATCTGCGAAAGTCAAAGCTATACTAGAAATGACTCCTCCATGCAACATTAGTCAAATGCGGATGTTACAAGGGTGACTCCAGTCTCTCAGGAGGTTCATGTCACAACTTGCAGAAAAAGCACAACCCTTTACCAAATTTCTACACAAAGGTGTCACTTCCAAGTGGGATGAGCATTGTGAAGCCAACTTCAGAGAATTAAAAGAGTACCTAGCTACTCCTATTATTATGACACCTATTCATGGAAATCCATTACTCCTGTACATTTCAGCTACAACCACAATATTAGGAGTATTTCTCACACAAGAGGATGAAACTAAGAAAGAAAAAGCAATCTACTACATCAATAGAACATTAGTCTCCTATGAACTCAATTACAATATTATTGAGAAAGCATGCTTAGCAGTTGTCTTTTCATCACAAAAATTGAGACATTACATGCTATCACATACAGTAAGGCTCATTTCAAAGATAGATCATTTGAAGTATCTCCTGAGAAAAATAGCATTAACAGGATGTCTGGAAAAGTGGGTCCTCATTCTGAGTGAATTTGAATTTGAGTATGTGGACACGAGGTCTATTAAAGGACAAGTCCTCGTAGATCAATTGGCTGATTCACCACTCCAAGATGACGAACCTTTAAGAATTGAGTTCCCTGATGAAATAATTATGCACCTCACTGAGTATCCATGGAAGATTTACTTTGATGGTTCTTTCATGCAACAAGGCTCTAGAGCGAGGGTTCCATTCACAACTCCTCAAGGCTACAAGATACCGAAGTCCTACAAATTGATGTTTCCATGCACAAATAACATTTCTGAATATGAAGCATTGGTAAATGGTCTTAAGCTTGCCATGGAATGAAAAATTGTAGAGTTACATGTGTATGATGACTCCCAACTCATTATCAATCAAGTCAATGGATATTATTAGATGAAAGATGAGAATTTGATGCCCTACAAGACACTGGTAGATGACCTATAGAAGTACTTTGTCTTCATCACATTCCAGCAGATACCTAGAACAAAGAACAAAGCTGCAGATGCTATGGCTACATTGGCATCCATGTTACAACTGGAGGAACATAAATTCCGCTATGACTTCTTGGTGGAAGAATTACCCTATCTAGCCTTTGATACCCTAGAATACCAAGTAATCTATGTTATAAACACCCCAACCCAATCTTGATATGCTAATATCATTTCTTATCTAACTGACCAAACCATTCCCCATGATCTATCGAGAAATGAAAAATGAGCCTTAATTAGGACAACATCGCATTATGTTCTTATAAATAATAACTTATATAGATGAGGTCTCGACGGTACATTTCTTAGATGTTTAGAACTCGAAGATTCAGATCACACATTAAAAGAAGTCCATGAAGGTGTATGTGGATCACATTCAAACGACTTTTCACTAGCAAAGAAACTGCTCAGAGTAGGCTATTACTGGCCTACAATGGAAAAAGATGCTATTCAATTTTCAAAAACATGTCATAAATTCCAAACACATGGAAATCTCATCCATCCTCCAGCCAGAGAGCTCATACCTTTCATTACACATTTGCCATTTCAGCAATGGGCCTTTGACTTGGTTGGACAAATATATCCTAATGCTTCAAATGGACACAAGTTTGTTATTAAGGCCACTGATCAAAGCCATTGGCAAATAGGTGGCTATATTCATATTGAACTACATTATCTGTAGATATGGGATACCCTCTTCAATTGTAATAGACAATGGGGGCCAATTTAAAAACCAAGACATTGATGAGTACCTTTGCGAATAGTTCCACATCACTCAACATTGCTCCTCAATCTATTATCCTCAAGGTAATAGACAATCTGAGGCATCTAATAAGAATATTCTCAAAATCCTAAATCGAACTGTGAGTAAGTCTGGCAGAGACTGGCATTCACAACAAAATCTGGCACTATGGGCCTACAAAACAAGCATCAAAACACAAACTAGAGCCACACCATTTTCCCTAGTCTATGGCACTGAAGTAGTACTACCTATTGAGGTTGAAATCCCATCTTTGCGGGTATATTCACAAGGTCTTGTTACTGACGAACAATATCGCATCGATAGGGTGAATGCACTCAAATTAGTTGATGAGCGTAGGAAATAGGCGTTCGATCACCTAAAGGTGTACCAAGCATGAATGTCCAAAGGGTACAATAAAAAGGTCAAACCATGACAATTTCAAGTGGGGGATCTCATCCTAAAGGAGAATCCTAAAAACCAGCCTATCAAAGAATAGAAGGGAAATTTTGAACCTAATTGGTTGGGACCTTATGTTACCACTACTACTTTTGGGACTAGAGCCTATCAACTAGCTACACCTGAGGGAGATTTTCTTCCAGATCCTATCAACATTATACATTTGAAGTGGTTCTATGCTTGATGTTCGGCTAGCAGAGCATGTACAGTGAAAATCTTAGAAAATACCAAAAACATCAAAAAATTGATCCTAAAGAAATCCAAAAATAGTGGAAAAAGGTCCTGAAGAAAGGTATCCTTGGTGAAAACTTGGCAAACAGGCACCTTGATACTACAAAAACATTCAAAAAAGAAATAATAGCAAACAAATTGAAAAAGAGAAAAGTGCCTTGATGAAAACCTAGTAAAATAGGCATTTTGGTAGCAAAAAGAATGAACAAGTTTTGCCAAGTGGTGAAAACCAAGCAATCAGGCGTCACTTATATTCTACGCTCTATCTATCAATACATTGCTAATACTAGGCCTTCACGATTACACCTGTGCCAAGAGTTGACTTTGTTTCCTTACAAATATCATATCCTTGCTTGGGATTTGTCTGCATTTCTATTTTAGGGAACAAGTCATTCCGCACTGGGGGCATCTTTGCTAGCATGTTAGGTTGGGTCTACTAGGTCATCATAGGATGGTTTGTCTTGTGACACAATGCTTCTCGATGCTTTCACCACACTGTCACTTTCATAAAACAAGGATGGCACAAACATTGCACTAACCTAAGACAATGTTTCTAAGACCTACATTGGATGACAAACCGGAATGATGATTCTACACAGACATGGAACACATATTGCTTAAAATCTAAATTTTTGATTGATGAATCTCTATTGTGCTTGAAAGATGAATCAATACTATTTCTCAATACTACTTAAACACAGTTTGATTTCAGTTTGATCATGACTCTTTTATGCACTGATGGTGTATTACCTAGGGGCATCTAAGTAGTTATGAATTTTATTTGATTGATTCTCAATTGATGGTTGTTATGTCTTCCAAGTTACTCCATGATGATTGCGCAAAGACAAAGAGTCGCAAGGACAGAGGGCATGATGTTTTCTTGGTTTTCTACATGTGGTGATTTTTCCAAATGATCCTATAAATTTCACCTAACTTGGATGTTTATGGTAAGAGCTGCCAACATGAGTGGATAGCCGCATATATCTCGATCTTCGTTATGTGTAAACTACAGTGAGGTTGAAAAAATTTCCTTGTCTGTTTTCTAAACTCAGATTCTCCCTATGGTATACGAAGCATAATGTACCCAAGGATATGAATTTTCAAGGTCATCGCGGGTCCAATATCTTACCTTACATAGATTTTGATATATATTAAAAGGAAGGTGACTATTTTGTTATCATGGCTTCTATGCTTTGATACCTCAGTCTATTTCTGACATTTCATCCAATAAAAATAGTATTCATACTTTCATAATATCAGTTGGTATTAGTGATGGTTGTACTATCAAGTGGTATCCATTCTGAAAAGTGCCCAATGATGATAACATGCTACAATATATACAAATAAGTGACAAGTCCTAAGAGTCTGCATATAGCTGCATCTAGGGATTGCATGATTCATTTTTGAAAGAAACAATAGCATAAGGACTTGAGCTCAAAATCATTCCTATTCTTGATTCATTCAAATCCAAGTTCATTACATAATCCATGATTCCCGCAAATCTTTGATCAAATCGGGAACGAAATCGAACTCACATTTTAATGTAATTAACTTGGTACAAGTGTGTTTTCTCAAAAACACACTTTCATTTATTCACTTCTTCTAATTCATTCTTTCTTGCCCTGAATGCTCCCTGCAAGTGATACATCATTTCCACCAAGGGATTTTATTTCTTTTTCCTTTGATTTCTTTCCTGAGGGGGCATGATCACACTATCGTTAATCAAATTTTTGCTCGAAACAACATCAAAAATGACTTATTTATCAAACAACTAGGGGCATGGCGATTTCCTTGACTAAGTTGGAACTGTTGGATCAAAATATTTGGTTCTCATAATCTAGATATCTTGTGTTTCCTCATTTTAAAAATATTCTTACTAAGCTCCTGGCAACTTCATATTGACTTTTGGATGACAACCAAGTTCAGAATCAGTATTGTCAATCTTTGGACGACAACCAAGTTCAAGATTGGTATCTTTAAGATCTTTTATTGACCTTTGTACAATAACCAAGTTCAAAGTCAATTCTATCAGTTTATTTCTGTCAAGTACGAGATTGATCTCATCAGGCATTTTGTTCGATCATGAGTGAAATTCTCAATCTTTATGAAGTCAACATAAAAAAATTTCTTTGAATCAATGCGTTGCTCGCACATCAATTCAAAGAGGGGAAAATGTAACCGCCCTAATTTGGTCTGCTCTGACCATAGACCCTATTTTCCCTAAGTGTGATCATACACCCAATTATGTCCAAATAACTCTTCAATCGGCTGGCATAATTCATTCAAATCAGATTTAATCTCCTAGGTGATTTAATCACTCAATTTTATTAATCACCTTAGCCAATCAAAACCAATCAATTCAAATCAATACCTAGCTAAGGTAATTAATTTAAAAGGAATTAAATAACTCCCTATTATATTCTAAATCACTTGCAAAGCCTATCTTCTAGCCTAAATTAATCTAATTAACTCGCTATAGTCCTAATTAATTATCTAAAGCAATAAAAAGCTTAAATAATTAATATTCCTATTTTTGAATGAATATATTTTATATAATTCATTTCATTAATATTCCCCTATACCCTAGCCTAACCTATCTCAATCACCTTAACCCTGGGTTCAAACCCATCCCAACCTATTCCCCCCACGCTAAATCTAATCCTAATCTTAATTCTATCCTAACCCACTTCTTAATGATGTCATATTCCTAAATTTGTTATTAGGAATCCAACCCACTTGAGAAAGTCAATTTTCTCAAGCTTGACTCCCTCTAAGTCCACTTTCTGAAGCTTGGACTTACACCCCTCGCCATGCTTCTTAAATGCTCTCATTAATGCATTATTAATGGAGATTCCTCAAGCCCATGCCTCATCAATGCCTTTGGCATTTATTCCTCTTACACCTCATTAATGGTTTTTACACCTCCATTAATGAACCGTGTCCCCCTCTCTCTCCTCATTTATTCTATAAATAGAATGATTTTTTGAGCTCAAATGGACCTTAATTTTAGATTGGAAAAGTATTGTTATGCTGTTAGGATTAATATAGATTCATCATTTTAAGCTTCCATGTTTATGCATTGTTATAATCTTGATTTTTAGAGCTAGAATGCATGTTATTTGGATATCTTTCTTAGTTTTAATTGAATCATTCATGCTAGGTTATATATGTCGTTGAAAAAGGCATAATCTGAGGGCTATTATGTTATTTTTCACACTCCTAATAGTTAGAAATAAATAGATCAATTTTAGTGGATTTACATGCTTTATTAACCTTATTTTCACTAACACAATGATCTATTGAAGTGTTGTGTCGCAGGTAACAGGTGCACTATTTAACACACACAGTATTAGTAGTATGTAGTATGTTTCCATCAATGCTAAAGGGAGAGATTGATGAACTATAAATGATTGAATGTTTGAAGATGACAAAGTTGATGATCGCCGAGATACAGAAAGTTAATGCAAGAAATTAAATCAGTTAATGTATTATATTTTCATTGATGTCAACTTGAGATGGTATGATTTATCATACGCATATTGTCACAACACTTAAATATTTGAAGAGAAAATGTTTTTTTTTTAGTAATCATGTACACCGAGTGATAGTAAACCCCGACGGACAGTGAACCACGAGCACAAAAGTTCACAGTGTTCCCTGACGGACAGTGTTACCTTAGCAAGTGATACCCGAGAAAGCATTACTGAGATAAGTGCAGCTGTCACCGAACATAACTAAAGTTGATGCCCAAGCTATCTGCAGTAGTCACTGAGCACAACTGAAGTGTTGACCGATGAGAACTGAAGTTAGGAAAATGACAAAACAACTTAGCTGGAAGGAGCTATATTTAGAGTTAACTATTTGATTACTTTGTTTTATCAATCAGTTAAAAGCTAAAGATAAGAAGGAGATTTAAAGCATGTTTTATTCCAGAAAACAAGGAGAGATCTATGGAATAAAGATAAAGCAAGCATGGCGAGCTTTACGGATCAAGAAGTGATCAACGAAGAAAACAAGAAGGACAAGAAATGGTGAAATCATGTCTATATAAAGAGAAAAGTAATTCATAAGAAATGGGCAAGAAAGAAGAGGAATGCTGAAGAGAATTATGGTGAAGATAGAAGTCTTCATACAAACCTGATCATACAAGCTGAAGAATAGAAGATAAAGATTTTTGCAGACATCGAGAAACAGAGAAACAACAAAATTCACCAAGCAGAAAGAAGTGGAGCAAAGGAATTGAAGAGAACATTGATCAAAAAGGTATTATGAGCTTACAGTATATCTAAACATCTGCAAAGATTAAGTTGTATTTATGAACAAATCATATACTGATTTAGTTTAACCATTGATTCAGAAAATCTCTTAACAGAGTAGGATTTAACAATCCTTTATATATTGAGATACATCCCAAGGAGTATCGAAAGGGTTTCATGTTAATATCATAGTGAATGCTAGGTCAAGTGATAAACTTTTAGTGATAAATCCTCTAACAAGGTCACACTTAACAGTGTGTTTGTAACCTTTAACAGGGTTGGCTCTTCACCGATCTCATTTCAGAAGAGTGAAAATTTTTGGTTACCAGTCCCAAGTGGTTTTTCCCTTAATAGGGGTTCCACGTTAAAAATACATGTGTCAAATGTGTATATGGTTCATTGATTTAATGTTTTTCTTTACACATTACTAAAATAGGATTGATCGGTAAACACTAAGTTATTTACTATATTTCGGTAAAGGTAAGGACAAGTTAGATTGTTATTTGGTTAAGATTAAGGAAAGGATAAAAGTATAAGCATCGAGCAATATATTCATGTTAGATTCACACAAGGCATACATCTTGTAGGATTGAAGATAACTAGACGTGTATATTTGTGGTATAAAGTTTTGGGTTGATTTATTAGATTAATTTTTGAGGCCACTGATTCACCCCCCACCCCTCTCAGGTATTCTAACAGATTCATCATGTTCACAACAATCTGACTCATGATACTCATAAATATCTACCACATTGAATATAGGTGTTATATCCATGTCCTCTAGTAATTCCACTTCATATGCATTTCCCGAATCAAATTTCCTTTATATTTTACACGGTCCAAACTTCTTCATCTTCAACTTGTTATATGTTCCAACTAGAAATCTACCCATTTTCAAATAAACCATCACTTCATCTCCTACTAAAAAATAATTATGTATCCTTTTCATATCATCTCTCTCCCTTCTTATTCATGTATTCTAAATGTTGTATGACCTGATTGTGTAATCTACTCATGTATTCTGCAAATTCTTCTACTTCTGCACTCCTCTTGACTTCATGAATGATATCCCTCAACTCTGATACTACTTTAGGATTAAAACCAATGATTATCTCAAATGTTGTCTTCCCTGTAGTCCTATTCACTTAATTATTATATGCAAACTCTTCTTGTGCTAGAACTAATTCCCAATTTCCCATCTTTTCCCCAACCAAACATCTCAGTAAATTACCCAAAAAAAATTTCACTATCTCTATTTTTCCATCATTTTGTGGATGAAATGTAGAACTATACTTCAACTCAGTATTCAGCTTCTTCCAAAGTTCCCTCCAAAAATAACCAAAAAACTTACTATCTATGTCTGAAAATATACTCTTTGGTAATCCATGCAATCTCACCACTTCTCTAAAACACAAATCAGCTATACATACTTCATCTTTTGTCTTCTTACAAGGTATGAAATGAGCCATCTTTGAAAATATATCTACTACCACAAATATAGAATGATTACCTCTTTTTTTTCTTGGCAATCCAAGTACAAAATTCATGCTAATTTCTTCCCAATTTTTAGTTGGTGCTATCAAAGGTTTATACAATCTAGTATTCTGACTACTCCCTTTAGTAACTTAACAAATTTTACAATTCTAAAATTATTTCCTCACATCCTTATGAATCTAAGGCCAAAAATAACTCTCACCCATCAAAGACACTATTTTTTCAATAAGAAAATGTCTAGCTAATCCTCCATAATGTTTCTCCTTAACCAAGTTATCTCTTGTTAAAATGCTAGGTATACACAACTAAATTCATCTGAATAAAAGACCTTCATGAATGAAATAATCCAACCACTTGCTTTGGTCTGCTACAATAGGCTCTCTGAAACCTTTCCAAGGCTCTCCAAAATTAAGGTCATCCTCATACAAAGTCTTCACTTCATCAAATCCTAACACTTCAACTCCCATCTCTATCAACAAATTTCTTCTTCTACTCAAAGCATCAACAACTGTGTTTGACATATCACTCCTATGTATAAACACAAATGTATAACTCTACAATAATTCAACCCATCTCATATGTCCCTGATTTAACTTACTCTAACTTTTCAAATATTGAAATGCTTGATGATCGTTATACAATACAAATTCATTAGGAAATAAATAATGTCTCCATTTCTTCAAAGCTTGAACTATGGCATATAACTCAATCAAAAAATGAATATTTCCTCTTAGCATCATTCAAATTTTCAATGAAACAAGAAATTAGTCTACCTTCTTGAGTTAACACTACTCCATTTGTATTCCCACTTGCATCATAGTCCACTTGAAATGCCTTATTGAAATTTGGTAAAGCTAACACAAGTTTTTCAGTTATCTTCTGTTTCAAAAATTTTAAATTCCTTTGTTCTCTATGCGTCCACTTAAATTATTTTTTGTTACCTTTCATTGTCTCAGTCATAGGATTACAAACTGAACTGAAATTTCTAATAAACTTTCTGTAAAAACTAGCCAATTTGTTAAATGATCTTACTTCTCCAACACTATCAAATGTAGGCCAATCAATAATCGCTCTTTAACCTTCTCAAGATCCATTTTCAAACCATCAAAAAATATCACAAAACCCAAGTATACTATCTCTTATCTCATGAAAGAACACTTCTTGATATTTATCAACAATTTCTCTTCCCTTAATCTCTGCAATACTTGTCTTAGATGCAACAAATGATCATCTTTACTCTTACTAAAAATCATAATTTCATCAAGGTAAACAATCACAAACTTACCCAAGACATTCTTTAACACTTTATTCATCAGCCTCATGAAATTACCCAGTGGATTAGACAATCCAAAAGGCATCACCAACCATTCACACAATCCTTCATTTGTCTTGAACATTTTCTTCCATTCATCATCTTTTTTTATTTTGATCTGATGATAACCACTCTTCAAATCTATCTTTGTAAAATACTTTTCTCCACTCAAGAAATCCATTGTGTCATCCATCCTAGGTAATGGAAACCCATATTTCAATGTGACCGTATTAATAGCTCTAGAATTAGTACATATTCTCTATTCTCCATTCTTCTTAGGTGCTAACATTGTTGGTACTGCACAAGGACTCAAAATCTCTTTGATAAAAAATTTCCTCAATAATTCTTGCACTTGTCTCTTCAATTTTTCATTCTCTGCAGGTGTGATTTGGTGTGCTAATTTATTATGCAAACTAGCTCCAGGGATTAGATCCATGCAATGACTAATACTCCTTACAAGTGGTAATCCATCAGGCACATTATGTGGGATTATGTCTTCATATTCTGTCAGCATTAATTTCACTTCCATAGGATGTTCTCCTTGAGATTCCAAACCATACTTCTTAGGAATCAAATTATATCGCATACTATTACTTTTCAAACCATCCAAGAACTTCCTTACCTCAACCAAAATAATTCAGACACTAGTGTAATTCTCACTCTTAGGAGCCTCAACTAAGGGTAACAATATTTGTTTCATCCCATTATCCACAATAGTATACTTATTATTTGTACCATGATGTAAATATTGTCTATCATACTGCCATGGTCTAACCAACAAAACATGACAAACATCCATAGGAAAAATATCACAAAGAACTTCATCGTGATAAGACCCTGTCTTAAATTTCACCAAAAATTGTTCACTTACTAGTACCTTATGATCATCCTTTATCCATGCAATTTGATAAGAATTTAGATGTTTCAATCTCTGTAATTGCAACTTATTCACCAACTCTTCAAAGGCTAGGTTGTTTGAACTACCACTGTCAATGATCACTTTGCAACACTTTCCTTCAACTTTGCATCTTGTTTTGAACAAAATTCTTCTCAAAAATAGATCTTTATTTTTTTCTTCATGATATAGGACTCTCCTCGCCATTAGGGCTTCTCCATCTTCAAGTTGATTCAAAGGTCACTAGGCTCTTCTTCCACAAAAGAATTGTGACAATTGTTCTTAGTCTTCTTGCTTGAATTTACTTGAGTACATTCAAAATATCAGTGTCCTTCACCACCACACTTAAAACAAGTTCCTCTAAACATTCTTTTATCATCTCTTTTGTAGCTACTTGAGCCACCTCCTCTCTAGAAATTTCTATCATCCCTTCAGTATGAGTTCTCTTCCTTGAATTTTGTCTTACCTTTATTCTGATCTAAATAAGATATACCTCCTCTAAAAGATCTACCTCTCTAAGATCTTCTACCTCTTCCTCTTTTCCTTTGTTCAATTTTCCTTAGCTTTTAAGGCATATTGATAAGCTTCCTCTACACTTTGTAATTTAACCAAACTAATCTCATCTTGAATAGATGTCCTCAAAACATTCATTCATCTTGCATTCCTCTCAACATCATCATCTATATGTATAGATCTAATATCCAACCTATAGAATTCCTCAATATAACCTTTCACACTAAGATCTCTTTGCTTTAAATTTTGCAACTTCCTAAACAAACTTACTTGATAATCAGAAGGTAAGAACTTAGCCTTCAATTTTTTCACCATTTGATCCCATGATCTGGTTTTGTCTATGCCCCTCATTTTTCTATCAGTCTACACATGTTCCCACCATAAAGATGCATGTCCCCTCAAATTTGTGCAAGCATATTTCACCTTATTATCTGCATTGGTACCTTCATAGTCAAAGTAATTCATCAGAATCCAATTTACCATGATAATCATGTGGATTGAAATGTGGTCTTGCATTAAATATAGTTAGTTCTTTTATGAATCAATCATCTCCTTGTTCAAGTTTAGGTTCAGGGTGCTCTTCACCTCCTTCGAATAACTCTTCATTTGTTTCTTCTTCATCATCACTTACATCTTCAACATGTTGACCTATTCTCTGTGTCGTTTCAATACCATCTAATATAGTTGTAATCTATCTCAACATATCCAACACAACTAGATCTGCATCTCTTCTTCCACCTCTAGCAATTCCTCTTCGATCCATTCTCGCACATGTCTTATGCAATTGCATGTCAGATTCTCATTTAGCCTCCCACAACAAATCAAATCAATACTTCACAATCTCAAGAACCTCAATCTATAGAAAAAGAATTGAAAATTAGCTTTGATACCACTTAGTGCAACCAAGGACAGGAGCGGCCTCAAATAAGTTAGTCCAATCCTTGCCGCAAGATTCGCATAACAGAAAAAACACAAATTACAAAGAGCTATGCTAGATCTGCTTTGTTATTATCATCCATAAAATCAAGTACAATGGATCGGCAACATGCAGTCTTACACTCTAGGAATACATGCCTGATTACAGATAGAAATGTTTACAAATCTCCTAGCTTCAAACTATTGCAAGATAATCTTATGAGATTTTCCCCCTTAGGAACAATTTCATAAGCTTATAAAGCCTTTGCAAGCATCAGGTTAGCCTAGAGAGATTACATTTCCCAATGAGAAGAAAATGCATTACAAAGTACAGGTCAGGACCCAAATCATAAGGATTTCCCTCAAATGAAAGAAACATGATTCACAATCCCGCAATTAGGTTGGCCCCAATTGTAAAAACATTGAGAAATGAGTCATGAAGCTTCATTGATCAAAAAATACTTCACAAGATCAAAAAATAGAGGTTGGTCGTTGATATTTTTTGAAATATAACCTCAAGAGGAGAAGTTTTATCCCTAAAAACCTTATCATTTCTCTCCTTCCAAAGGCCCCATAAGAGGTGAGGCAAGGAGAGGTCCCATAAATCTTTAATGGAGGAATTCTTGGAGGGTCAAGACCAGGAAATAAACATGGATTGAATGTCTTTAGGGAAGGATTGAATGTCTTTAGGGAAGACCCAATTAACATTAAAGTTTTTAAGAAGATTAGACCAGAGAGAGACAACAAAGGGATAATGGATGGATATATGATCAACAGATTCCTACGCTTGGAGGAACAGATAACATATATTGGGTATAAAGAATCCCCTATTCCTCAAATTATCAATAGTCAAAATTTTGTTTTGAAGCAAGATCCGAAAGAACATGTTGATCTTGGGAGCTAGGCCTTTGATCGAAGCTTTGAACCAACAAGGGGGAGGATCCTAAGAAAGGGATAGCATGTTGACCATAGAAGAAATAGAGAAATTTCCTTTCAGATTATGCTTCCAGATAAGGGTATCATCACAATAAATGACAATAATAGAGTTCAGACACCTTTGAATCTGGGATAAGAAAGGATTAATCTGACTTAGATCCTTCCAATGGTCTAAAATTCAGTAGTGAGTCACATAGGTTCTAATCCTCATCTTACATTCCTCAACATATGAAATCCAATCAAGATTGGCTGAGAGAGGAGTTTTAAAGAGCCATATATCCTCCCAGAATCTCACCAACTTTCCATTACCTATATTCCATTTAACACCTCCCTCTATAATATGTTTATTACTAGCGAATCTTTTATTATTTTGGGGGAAAAATATTAATTTGTAATGGCAATTTTTTCAATCATATAATTTTTTATAAAATGTTAGTGAATCGTTCATTTTTGAGGAAAATCGCTTATCAGACTCAAAGGTTAAATTTGCCCCACTTTTATTGGCACGATTCCCCCCCCCCCCAAATTACTCAATGGGGGTTTTGGGTCAGTGTAGACAGAGTCAAGGGGCAGCACCCCTTACAAAGGCATCGTTAGTAGATTTTCTATTTCTTGGCATATGTTAAACTCATTTCCTATAACCGTTGGATGATCCCAAATAAATGGCATAGATTCTATTTTGGGTGAAATTTTTAAAGGACATAAAGTTCCCAAAAAAGTCTCTAAAATAGAGACACGTGTCCAATCTATATACTTAACTTGTTCCCTAACCTTAAATGTTAGTCCTACATATTGGCGAATATAACCATCAATTAAGACACACTTCCAAAAATTTTGGCAAAATTATTAAATAAATCATTTGTAAAATATAAATTATATTGGTGAATTGAATTGCATTTGACCAAAAAATTATAAATTCAAGGCAATCCAACTACTCTGTTTGGTCCCACTTATTCACCATTTTCAAAAGTGCCAACATGAAATATTTTCGAGATGGAAAATATTAGCCACTAAATTTTTCCTTGAATTGGTCATCTTAATTGAGCATTTATCTCTCTTATGGTAAGGTTCATTTATAATGTTAACCCATGGGCGTAAACTTGAAATGGTTTGGCAAAATGTATGCACTAGGTCTCCATTGAGGCCATGGTAACTACTGCTGGAAAGAGAAGTACATAAAAAATATGCTTGAAAGTAAACCTACTTGGTTACCAACTACTAAAGCATGAATATCAGTGAAAACAAATTACAAAAACCAAGTTCAAGTCTATCAGGTAGGAAACTACTCTGTCTGCTTGGGCTATAGGAATAGACACGGTAATTTTTTCCTAGTGGTTGTAGGAATAGACAAGGGACTGAACAATAACTACAACAATTGTAAAGAAACAAAAAAATGCAAAGGATCACTCACCAAATGGGCACCCTTGGGTGACTGTATCCAAGTTCTTCAACACACTATAAACTCATAATAACCATTGCTTTATTCATATAACAGAAACTGATTATATATAATACTGGAAACTGTGAAAACTAGATTGCTAAAAATAGTTACATCACCATTAATCTACTATTGTATGATCTCCTAACTTACCTCCGAAGAGGTATCAAAAATGTTTTTAAACTAAAAATTCACAACTAACTAACTAACTAATTGACCACCTCCAAGAAAATAGATGGGTACAATTAGTATATTAAAAGCAAAATGGACAAGTTATCTCACCAAGAAAGAAACAATCTTCTTCTTATCTCTGGGAGAGAATATAGGACAAATCCTCCCTAGATTTTCTCTGCATTAAAACACCATTGACTACTCCAACTAGAATGTGGATCAATCAATTAAGCCATCAACAAGTCTTCAATGTTGCCCTCTTTGCTACTCCCAATTGGATGACTTGGTCCAAGAACTGGTGAAACACACTTAAGTATTAGCTTGAATATTCCTTCATATTCATCTATTCCTATAGAAAAAGGTTAGGAGTACAAAATGTAGAGATATATCCATTATTTGTTGCATACATTTATTAAACTTTAGATTTCATTAATATGAATATATCACATGGCTACAGGAAAAATAGACAACTTAGTTGCAGGAAAACCCATTATGCTTCAATTATTAAACAAGGAATAATATAAAGATAACCATGATTTAGAACATCATTTATTTTATCCCAAAAGTATTTAAGTCCACATACTATATGTTCATCAGATATTGTTTTAAAAGACGTAAAATGATTAAAATCAAAGTTCAACTCATAAATCCTATAAGAGTTCAAGAAAAACAAGAAAAATTGGGGCAAAGTAGGTTTTTATTTTAGCCCATCAATTATGAAGAGTATTCCCATGTCACTCAAGATAGTGACATAATGCAAATGAATGAGGTGGATGTGTTTTCACAAGAGATAGTGTTTGATGCTAGTGAGGAGATTCATTGTGATCAGCAAACAAAAATTGTATGTGCAACTAAGAATGAATTTTCATCGGCCTTTGAATCCATTGTATGATGACACAATAGAGGAAGATAATATGATAGATTTTTAAACTGAATCTAAAATGGTTTTCATATTTTTCAAATTCATTTTATGATAAATAGTGAAAGGTAATCATACATTATTCTGCCATGAAACATTTGAATATGGTCTTCACAAGATCTCAAATCTATTGTATGATGAGGATGAAATATTTTAGATGATGAAGATATTATGTCATCTTGTGAAGTAGATCACAATGCTAATGAAATTAAAGTTTTTTATTTTTCAATCATTGATGACCCTGCATTTAGATGTGATGATGAATTTGATAAAGATCAACATAGTGCATATGAACCTGAGCATAATATTCGCAATGATGAAGGAAAATTTGATGTTGATAAATGGGTTGTGTCCATCCTTGTTCAAGAAGGTTTGCATGAACAAATAGGGTTGTTACTAAGCTTTCTCATGAGATGAAGGTGAATAATGGTTCAGGAGATGAACTAGACATGCAATCAGAATTATTTGAGAATAAATAATTTTTTGAATGTTTGTATGGATTGCATGAAAATGAATATGACAATTTTTCTTTGATATGCAAACTTATGTTGAGGTAAAGCTTGATGATCTTAGCTATATGGTTGAACCTAAATGTTCCCAATTTT
Source organism: Thuja plicata (assembly GCA_018584345.1). NCBI lineage: Eukaryota > Viridiplantae > Streptophyta > Pinopsida > Cupressales > Cupressaceae > Thuja > Thuja plicata. Next base: position 494,085 of record MU227948.1, on the reverse strand, counting down.
TAGATCAGCTAGATGAAATTTTCATAGAGCATGAAAATGGTTTTGATAATGAAAGATGTCACATAATGTACAATCATCCACTATGCTATAAAAACACAATGTGTATATTTGATTATGAAATTTTTCAGTTAGAGTCTGATTATGAAACATATAAAGATAAAGAGGACATGGATGATGATGAGTGGAATGACCTATTAAATGGTGTCAGTTGTAATAAGTATGATCAGGTGCTATCTAGTGATGATTTCATATTGAACATATTTCTATGTGATGAAAATCAAACTTTTGACAAAGGAAAATATTGGTAATTCATTTTTGGTGGCCAGGGGTCGTCTACTAAAGCACAAATCTAATTTGCACTTAATGATTAAGGAACTTGATAGATAGACACATGGTCCACTCAGCTAGAGATCTAAATTATTTCTATGACCACAATGGGCATACATCCTAAATGAGAGTCATTGTAGGAGCCTTCAAATTATGAACAAAATATGAAGTGCATATGATGAAAATTTGACCAAGGCACATAAATACACCCCTGCAAAAAAAAAATTGAGTGGCCTACGTTGAGAATGAGTAAGTTGAAGCTCGGTGATCTTCATGAGAAATGGATTTGAGATTATTCTTATTTATATCACTGAGTACACTTTTCCATTTACAGCCTCCCATGATCAATTTTGATCATTTTTTCAAGCAGCTAGTTAGAGGGTTCACAAAGATCTGCATTTTGCACATTTTCAAAATTGTCCAGGTAACCTACTTTGGAGAATTGCATTTCGTGACCAGTTGATTTTCATAAGAAAGGGATTGTTCCCAGTATTAAAAAAATATTGATGTACCCATCTAGCCATTTTTAGAACCTCGGGACCTCATTTGACTCTTTTGGTGAGCACAACGAAAATGTGATTTCTTTTATTTTTCTACATGCACAGTGTTGTGTCTTTCGGGTAGCCATTTTCATAAATCAATATTTCGCTACCAAATGGTTGTCATGATAGATCAATTACTAGGTCCTGAGATTATTTGATATTTTATCAAGGCCTAAATCAAACTGATTTTACAGAGTTTTGGTGACTACATATTCTAGACACTTTTGATGAGGTCAAGTTTGACCATTAAAATCATGCACCAAAAATTGATTCATGAGATTTTCTTTGGAATAAGTCTTCTCTTTACCTAAATTAATAGTTTACCTCAGTGGAAACTTCCCATAGAATTGTTTTCTATTTTTTGGGATACATATTTCATAGGTCTCAGAGGAGTTTTGGCATGTTCAGTTACAAATACAATGAAGTGGTAAATATAGACAGTTAAAATCTTGCATCTCAAATGATATCATTCATTTACACTTAGCATGACTTCCATCATAGGAGTCAAAATCCTTATCCTTTCTCATGGGTCCACAAGATTATTTTGTCAGTTTTCAGGATTGATTCTGGAGGCTACATGCTTGTTTTGAGCACTGAAAAAATGTCTAATTTTAGAACTTTAGTGATTATATTCTTCATGTTTTTTGGTTCAAATGCTTGAAGGAATGGTTTAAATTCAGTTTTGAGAGTTCAATTGATTCATAACAACAATAAAATAATTAGTTGGGCACACAAGAGTACCCAGCTCACTTCATGACAACATTCTCATTTAAGCTCCATCTTGATCATTTTATTATTTAAAATTATTGTCAATCAGGATTGCGCTTATAGCAGAATATGAAATTGAGATATCTTGTTTGAATATTGAGATGCTCTCAGGCTATGGGTATCCTATGGTGAGAGCGAATCTTCAGGATTCAAAGGTCACTTCCTTTTGGTATCACCTAAACTAACTTTGAACAAGGAAGGGGATAGAAGGATGCTTGTAGGTAAAAATGAATCTAAATCTAAGGTGACACACCAAAAAATGAGTTGTTTTCTGCAACCTGTCATACTCACAAAACCTTCAATAAATAACCTTAAAATTATCACAACCCAACTAAACATGAGATACATAAGTATTTCTTATAAAGGATTGAATCTAACGATTTCATGGAGGAAAACCTTATGGTTCTCTCAGCTTCAGAGCATTAGAATCAACTAGCTCAATACAAGACCTGCACCTAACATATATCTTTTGATATCAAATCGTGATCGTGTGAGACAAATTAAAGGAAAAATATTCACAAGAATTCATCAAATCATTCATTCATAAAAATAAAACCAGAAGTATTGAGAAGGAAATCCATTGCTATATTACTGAAAATGAAGAAGTGAAGCTGCTACAAAACCCAAAAAATGGGATTTAATACAAATCTGAAACATGCCAGAGATAAAGATAGATGACCTACCCCTGGAAAAGAATGAGAACCCAAAGAAAATAAGCCTTATAGAAAGGCTGAACAAGCTCCAAAGCTAACTAAACTCTAACTGGACTGTGAAATGATCAAGAACTAATGCAAAATAGAATTAGGACTGAAGTGCCACCATCTCTCTCCTCCAAATCTCAAAATAACACATGGGGTCAGATATGAATGAAAAGCATGCATAAAGAGGAATGGAACTAGAAATATCTCTATGAAAAGTGCCTCCATGCATGTATGTGTTAGGTATAAATCTTAAGCTGGTGTGTAACTATTGTGAATTGGTCCATAAAAGTGCTAAAAAATTCTCTCCAATCATCAAATATCATTTGGGTCGGATATGATTAAAAATCCATAGAAATGGGAGTCAGAACTGAGAGATAGAGGCAATTAACTGTTCCAAAATTACCCTCAACTAATAACAAATCCATGTGGTATTATGAACTAAAGTGAATTTTCCATGAACCTCCAATCACCATCCTCAGTCATACAGAAAGAAAAAAATTCCTCTTCTCCAAAATGAATCTAAAAATTTGCATGTGCATCATGTTAATAAACTAATGAAGATCTGACGGAGATGATGAAGACAGAGTGATACCGAGTATCATGATTGTAGAAATGGTTAGATTAGTTGTTTTTTGTCATTGATGTCAAGCAATTAATTAATTAATTTTCATTATGTTACCATATCTTAAGAGGAGAAGTTAAATGGGTGACAAATATATATCAAACAATGATGAAGTAATTATGATATAGTTGTTTGCTACTATATATTTGATGTTAACAAATCGGTACAATTGATTTATTAAGTCAGAAAATCAAAGAGTTACTTTACCAAGCTAGACAAAGTCAGACAGTAGAATTATATGTGAGTCGGTCACAGTTACCGAACACCAAGTGAAATTCAAGCACTGAGCACCAAAGATGATTTAGACACCGAGCAGTGAATGAAGACAATTATCGAGTTGCAAAGCAAGTTTTACCGAGTATAGGATATTGATTATAAATGATGATAAGATCAAATTTAATGCGAAGTGATGATGAGATAGATGAGGATATGAATTAAATGAAGATTGTTAGAAGATCTAGGAACGTAAAAATTCAATGAGAAGATCTAAGACAAAGATCAATCGGTTAAACCAAATTATGAGAGTTCCAAGAAAGTATAAGTTTCAAGGTAAAAGTGAAATGGTTTACCGAGTTGTGAATTATGAAGAAGATGGTCGAACGACAGAGCGTAAATAATGAAAAATCAAATTAAGGAGATTAAGAGGCAAAAGTATGTCTATATAAAGCATGAGAAATTAACAGAGTGTGTTACTGGCAAATTCAACAGAGAAGAAGAAGAAGCTGAAAGAACAACATTTACCGAGCAGAATAGAGAAACAGAGATTGAAGAATCTACAGTCTGAGAAAGAGATCAATGGATTATTTGATGTCAGTATTCAATTGAGAATAAAGGATCTGACACAAGAAAAGGTGGTTTCTATATTTACAAATCAAATTTTATTGTTTCTTATTAGTATTTGTAATAGAGAACCTCTTAACTGAGTGGATTTAACAGTCCTATTGTAAAACCTAGACTTATGTGACATTCCAAAAGAGTGTTTAAAGACCCCTAACAAGGCCACTCCTAACAGGGTGAAGATCTTAATAGATTTGAGATAAATCCCCTAATAGGGTCACATTTAGAAAATATGTTTTGTAATCTTTAACAGGGTAAGTTCTTAATTGAGCGTACTTCAGAAGGGTACATTTTTATTGTGGGTCACAATTCCCACAGGGGTTTTCTCAAATTGGGTTTCCTCGTTAAATATGGTGTCAACTAAGTTAAATATGGTGTTATTTGAGTTAATCTGATGTTTTTAAGTTTGAATGATTAATTTATATATATGAGATGTATTGTTGTTTAAGTTACTAAGTTGATTGGTGAATTGGTTTATTACTGTATTTAGTATTACCGAGTGAATCAGTGAGTTTAGTTTTAAGTGCTTAAGTTTGATTTGTCTGATTCACCCCCTCCCCCTCTCAGTGGACCAATAGATCACCTATTTTGCATTGAAAAATATAATATTATATTAAGTGTTTTTAATTTTACACTTAATAAATATCATTTACAAAGGTCTTTATGCAAAAATAGGGATAAAGAAACTATGCCTTATAATCTTCCCTTCATGCAAAATCTTAAAAATGGCATTTGATAAATAAATAATATAATAAACATATTTATTAAAGTATTTATATTTATTTACTTTAATAGATATTTTTATTATATTATTTATTATTTTTCTATCTTTTTAATCAATAAATAATAACAAAGTAATAGTTATGGATTACTTTGATAATATGTATTGATAAAACAAAAACATGTCACATGAAAAGAAAGAAAATAAAAAAGAAAACTTCAAGCTCTCGATGAGGAATATTAGGGCAAGAAACCCTATCTTCTCACTTTCTCTTCCGGATTTCTTTCTGTCATCCTTGAAGCTCTTTCGCGTCGCTTTAAAGGGAATTAGGGCTTTGAGGATTCCCCTGTGACTGGCATCTTGGGTTCATGGCGACCTTTGTAAGGTAATTTCATTATCATAAAATATATTCAAGCTCTTCAGTCATAAGGAAATGAGGGTTTTTATTTACTGGTCGTAGATCATCTTTGATATTTTGTTATTTTTTGTGTTATTTCGTTGTCACCCACAATGAAAAGATCATTTTAATTTTCCCAGTAAGATATGAGAAACTCCATATGATGCCACTTTCACCCAAGGGTCTCACCTTTTATGTGATTTATGTGATCCTATAGATGTATTTTGAACCTCTGGAATTTTTTGTATTCACTTTTCTTGCTAGGGTTTAGGTGTGTAAGAATCTTTGAGGGTTTTTTATGTTGTATATACATTTTGGGTATTTTGAACTTCCTTCAAACTTTGCATTTCATGGAAGAAAAATTGTATATTTCCTTGCATAGCCATGGCTTATACTATTCTTGAGTCTTAACTATGCTCCTCAATACCTGATGAGTGTACTTAAGCTATCATTTTTTTATCACTATTACAGTTCATGAAACTCAGTGGCTTGACTGCACCTTATATTTGTTTACCATTGATATGCTATTTATCTGCACTTTATAACACAAGTCCATGATTCTTACTTGTGTCTTTATCTTTGTCCTTGATGTTCTCCTATAAAAATATCTGATCCTGGGTATGTGTATTCTTCAGATGCTCTTAGAAACTGGTGACGTTGCTATCATGATGAAAACATTGCTTGAAATAATTGTTCTCTTTGCATTGCAATCTATGTTTTTGTCCTCATAATGGAGATAAAATCATTGTGTTTTTGTATATATGATTCGTGACTCTGTAATAAAAGATAGTTGCAACCACATCATTGTATTGTTCAATCAATATGGTCACCATTGTTGTCATGAAAACACTCAGACATTATGTCCACTATTATCAGATCATTCTTTATGTTTTTTATGACTGTACATTCCTTCTCTTTGATGCTTCATTGATCACACTATCACTTCTAGCTTGTATGGTGGATGTTCATTATATAATGACTAATTTTCATGGGAGAAGCTTTTGAAAAGAGTGCTTCCATTGTTTCTTATGTGGCTCTTGAGGCATTTCTCCTGTAACTTATCTCTGATGTTTATATAATAGTGATTGACTTCTTTGTATACTTTGATACAACCAAGATAGATAATATAGCTTCTTTTTCAATGATGCACTCTTAATGATATGGAAACACCATTAATAGTATTTATTGTCTATTTTGTTCTATTCATATCATTGAGTGATTTTTTTTCAGTATCCTATTGTTCTTTTCAAGAGAGATGGTTCTTTAATTACTTCAAAATTGTACCTTATTGTCCTCTCTTTTGCACTTTTCATACCAAGGTCATTGTACTGTACTATAACAACAATAGGTTATCCATGCACTTTATAATGATGCTCTTTGCTTCTCATGTATGATATTTCTATCCTTCTCTGTTATCTCCATAGATCAACTCTATTCAAACTGAAATGTGATATCTCTATTCATAGTAATCCTTTCTTTGCAATATTTATAATGTGCTATGAAGCCTTCAGTAAAGACTGTCAATTCTAGCAAGATATGCAATCTTTGGACCTACACAACCTGCTTAGACTTTGCATTGTATATGATCTCTTATCATGATTGTCTCTAAATGTTCATTCATTGCTCTTGAAGTATGAAACATTGCATTCTTTTGAAGCTTTGTTGTCCTTTCATTACTTAGCACTTTGTATAGTTTAGAAGTAACTCATAGAAGCACTAGAAATGTGAGTTCTCTTTCCTTTCTTTTCTGAAACGTGATATCAATAATCAAAAAGGTTTCAAGCTCAAATAACTAATTATTCATTCTAGGTTACTTTTAATGTCATGATAACATGTATTCTTATTCAAAATTTTGAATGCTCTCATTTACTGCAGTATATTATACTTGCTGCTCATTATGTATCCGTCATTTAACTGCATGTTGCCTGATCAACCCTCATGGGAACCCAATTCATCTCACATGTCATCAAATGATGGGTATGTACCTGTACCTACACATGAAACAACTCATTAGAAAAAAACATGATTCATCTTTATGGCATTTTTCTTTTGATTTACTCTTTCCTGTTCATAAAATGTGATTGAAAATGCTTGTATGGTAGTCATTTTATAGTAAGGTGTTAGTTTTTCATTGCTTAGTCTCTTGTAGAATAACACCATTTTTTTTTTACATTTTGCAAGTACTTTTCAAAATGGGGCCTAGTGTGTCATCAAATCGCGACACTTCAATAGCAGCATTTGGCATTCCTTCCAAGCAATGACAGACTTACCCCTTTCTCTTTCTTGAGTTATGTACTTTGTACGCTTCTTTTCTGCACTGTTTTTGTAGCTTATCCGCAGCTTGTGTGGATCTATTTTATTCTCTCTTTTAAAAGATCATGTACTTGCAACTTGTCTTGCAAATTATGCATTTCAATTGTATATTACTTCTTTGTAACCCAAAATGAAACATTTTTAAACTATATCAGAATTATTGAATGAAAATCTTCCTTTTATTTGCAAATTTGTTTTTATTGCTTTGTCTTTGTAAACTGATTTATTTTCCGGTTAGTACATGGCATGACAAACTAAAATTTCCTTTTTGATTCAAAACATATGCAAATAACTTAAGCAAAGTAACATGAAATGAACCATACTCTTTGAACGAAACAACACTGAACCAGCTCTGCCAATTTGAGTTGTTGTGTGAAAATTGGTAACAAAAATATTATGGGTTTCAAATAGTATTAATATTAACAATGAGGCTATGTAACCAATTATGTCTACTTTTCAATTATGTAATTTATTTAAATACCCACATGGTAGAAATTTTATTTTAGTAGGCATGTTTAAAAACTACTTTTTCAAAATGCCTGTTTTAAGACCATATCACACATGTGCACGACCACCGTATGTTGACCTAAATAAATGATTTTTTGTGAAGCCTTCTGGGAAAGATACCTAAGACACCAAAGATTGATGAGAATATTTTTACTTTTTTTTGTTGAATATATTTTTTAATTAATCTTTAATTGACTATAAAATATATTTTTGAAACCTCTGGTGTACGACCACCATAATTTGATGAAAATTTCACATTTTTTCAAAATTCTTTTTTTTTTTATCTTCAAGGAAATTCTTTATAGATTGATGTCATATAAAGTATTTTTTTTAAAAATGTATAAACAAAAAAGTTATTAAAGTTTTAGTGAACCTTACTATTTTAAGTTTAGGTACCACTTTTGATTAATAAATATTGTAAAAATAGTAAAATTGATCATATCACTATAAAATTTATATTTTAGAAATCTAGACAGTAAGTTCTCTAATGGGTTTTCATTTAGTCAAAAAATTTGATTAGGAAGACCCTCAAAAATTTACGGCAAGACAGAAATCTGGTATTCAAATGCCTTAGCCATTATTTTGGAGGTCCAAGCATAGGCTTGGTCCCACCAAGCCTGTCTTGAACTAAAATCCAATGAAAAGGGTGGTCTTGTAAATTCTAAATTTAAAAAATGGGCACACGTTTAAAAATGTGTACCCGTTTCTTAAATATAATAAATTGACATAGAAAAATACGTTTCTTAAAAAAAATAAAAAATAAAAAAATGGTACCCATTTTGAAAAAAAATGGGCACCCATTTTTTGAACTTTGGATCGGGTGTCTGAGCCTAAGACGGGTGCTCGTTTCTAGCGGCATTTTTCAAGTCCATAAGACTTCTGCCGAATTGGCACCCAACTTCTTGCACTTACCCCATTCGAAAGCGTCTGGTGAGATTATTTTTCCAATGGGCAAAGAAAATGTTTAAATAAATTATTTATTTATATTAATCTTTAATATTTTTTTAAAAAATTATTATTTAATATATTCAAGTGAAAAGAAAAAAAATATTTAATTAATTTTCAAGGTGATTTAAAGAGAAAAGAGAGGATGTTGGACAGTGGGTCCCATTTGTTTTCAACATGGCACAAGAAGTAAGGCATTAGAAGGTCGATAAAGTGAAAAGCATTTTCCAGCGAGCATATGAGAGACTAAGGCAACGGTTTTTAAAGGCGCTAGCTAAGCTCCAGCTAGAATGCACTAAAGACAAAAAATTGTCAAACTTTTTTTTTCCAAATTCGCGAAAACACAGTAAGTTTTTGGCAATTTTTTTGTAGTTTTTGACCAGAAAATATGTATATCATGAAGAACAGATGCTGAAAATTTCATGAAAATCCGTGGTGTTTTCAAATTTTTCAAATTTGATCAATGGTGCATTTTTTCATAAGCTTAAGTGTCCCACAAAAAGTAAGGCATTAGAAGGTCGATGAAGTGAAAAGCATTTTCCAGCGAGTATATGAGTGACCAAGGCAACGGTTTCTAAAAGGGCTGATAAAACATGTGTAGGGGCCACTTGAGTTCCAAAAATCTTAAGCTAAGAAAATTGCCAAGTCAGCCAATGTTGGGGCATCATCCGATCGTTGAAACCTTTTCTATTTTCTAACGATGGCACAATATGAATGTGCCCTAATTTTCTCTACATGAAAAATACTAGGGTTTGTGGTTTGTTGTGTAGTCCCCCTGTGTTACTCTTAAGGGGGTTTTCCTTGGTTGTGAAAATGAAATGCAAAGGCAACGATAGTGTTTTATTTTGGATTATATTGTTCAATGATTGCATTATTACTTGGAGGGGCATTGTCTATCTTGGAGTATGTGGCATAAAGAAATGAGTCAAGTATCTCGAGAAATAAAATCCAATGATTGTAGGTATGCAAATAAAATAATTTTAGCAAGGAAGCTCTAAAAATCTTTGAATTAATGAAGTAACTTGGAACCATCATTATTGAAAGCTTTGTTTACGTTTTTGATGCACACAGCTAATTAGCAATCAGAAGGGCAATGTCTTCGTTTGTTCTAGGAAATGAGACATTCATATTTGTTGGCAGAATTGTGTTTCATCAACATTAAGGGAAATAAAATGATTGCCATATCACTACAATGACCCTGTGGGGGTCACGTATGGTATTCAGATTACTTTCATTTTCATCTCAATATTAATAATGATGCATAATGTGTGTTTGGGCGTTGCATATTAGTATTGTTTTGGCACCAACATTGGTGATAGAATGGAATGGAAAATACATCAGTTTACACAAACTTTGTAGTCATAGGTATCCCATATACATGGTGTATAACTAAAACTAAGATGAGGAGATTGGATTCATAGAGTCAACTAAATGTTTTGATGCCTTATAATGCATATGCTTGTGAAAGGGAGAGAAGAAATTCATTCAAATGGTTCAAAGTACTCAATGCAAGACAATGGAAAATGGATTAAAATTTTAAGCGAAAATAAAAGTGTTTTGAGGACACACGAAGAAAAAGGTTTTATTTTCACTGAAATAAAGAGATTTTATTTTTCCACTAAAAATATTTGTATAGAAGGTGAAAATCCTTTTAGGAAGGATATCAAATTAGTGAAAAACAATTTTATCAACAAGGGGGTAAAGTTATAGTGAAGCTGATGGGGCCTCTGGTGGTGTGGCTACTCTCTGGAACCCGTGTAAGTTATCTGGAAATGATGTGGCTTTTTTCTCACAACTTCCTTGTTGTGTTGTTTACTTGGAATAATACCTCTCGGGTCATGTATAATATTTATGCTCCTAATATTAGAAGTGACCGAGGTAGGATATGGGGAGAAATTTCTAACCTCATTGCGGCTGACCATTGTCATCTCACCATGTGTGCAGGTGATTTTAATTCCCCCTTTTATCCTTCTGAGAAATCGGGGGGTACCCAAGATTATTCAGAGTATACAGGAGTTGGTGGACTTTATTAGGAACAATGATTTGGTGGATATTGATTTGTAGGGAATGGGTTTTACCTGGTCCAACAATAGAAAGGGAAGGCAACTTATTCAGGTTAGGTTGGAAAGATGGATGTTATCGGGTGGGTGGGATATCGCTCCCCTAATTAGCCTTTCTCATGTTACGAGGACAATTTCTAATCACTCCCCTTTGATTCTTGACTAGGAGGATCAGAAGGGGTGTGGGCCATGTCCCTTATGTGTTAGGAACCTGTGTGTTCCTTCTGTTTATTTTGTTAGTGTAGTGTTGTCGGACGCATATGCTTTGTAAGTCGTCCCGTGAGTATATTTTATTATCCCACATGCATAGGTAGTATTACTTTTCTATATCGTACTTAGTATATAAGAGTAGGTTGAGGCCTTTGATGGACACGGACAAATTTATTGTATTGAGCTTGCTCAAAGGAGGTTACCCCCTCAAAGTGGCCCATGATCAATAGATTCATTCTGAGTTCTGCTATTGCTCTATATTCTGTTATTTCGTGCATTCTCACCATATTGCTGTAAGGAGGTTCACCTCATCTGGTATCAGAGCACTTTCTTGGGTTCGCTGGGTGGAAATTACGTCAAATTTTTTTTTGTTGTGGCCTTCAGGTTCCTTTCAATTCTAATATCTCTTGTTATTGCAATAACTCTTTTCCGTTATTCTGTATTTGAGTGAATTTTTCTTAGTTGATTGTCAAAGAGTAAATTTTTTTCTGTTTTTTAGCCATAGCTTCCTTGCTTTCTTCCCGTTTCCTCTCACAGTTCCTCAGAACGCCTGAAATATCGTTTCACATACTTCCTTCCTTGGCGACCCAACCCCAAATTCTACATATCGAAGCCCTAAATCCCTCATTTATCAAATTTTAGGGTTTGCCCTATCTTTTTTGCTTCTCATCCAATCGCCACCAAACTGAGCCACAAGATTCAATTCCTCATTCTGCTCCCTTGTCCCTCTTGGACTGCTCGCCTCATTCTGCCTCCCCAACCCTGAAACCCTCATTTTTCTTTTTCCCTTTTCCTCAGAAAGTCTCCAACCACTCGTCGAACACCCATTTCCCATATGAGTTTTGCCCAAATCCAAGTTTGCCCTAACTAAAAAAGTTTATGTTTCTCGTTTTCTACCAATTGCAAAAAAAAAAAACTGCTTTATGGTTGTTACACATACAGGAGCAAAAATCATGGAAGAGGAAATTGTATCCCTCAAAACCAAACTTCAAGATCTGGATGACAAAATTCTCGGTCTCAACCTTCAGCATTCAGCCATGAACCGAAACCATTCTGGAGACACTGGGTTCTCTTCTGGCAATTTCCGTGGACCGAAG